>CM035793.1:722500-791511 GCA_020466265.1 Siphamia tubifer
TTAACATTTTTAAGCAGATTAGTCACAGTGATGGTTTAATCTGTGTTAATGTGTTCATTAACACACAACTAGTATTTTGGGTTTAATGATACGATGTGACGTCACATACCACGCCCTCTAAGAGGAAGTTTCCTTACGTTACGTGAGGTTACGTCACATTACGTTTAACGTCCTGATAACTTGTGTGATCTTTCCGGAGCTGAAACATGACAAACAAATGGCGCTTTTGATAAACGGGTCTGACTTTTTATGACAACCGGACCGGAGCGGACAGTCGGTGTCCAGGGAACAGACAATCGGAGTTCCGGGGTTAGACAACGGCGGTTCCCTGAGCAGACAGCGGGAGTTCCTGGAGCCAAAGCCGGCGACAGTAAGTGTCCGAGCCGCGACCAGAGGAGGAGGAGACGCAACAGGAGGTCCAGCTGGTCGGACATGGCGGACCGCAGCACATAAACACCGGGAATTAGACACGGACACACGGAGGGAGCCGCCGGGCCTGCTTTCCCCTTCCTGTTCCATGGAGCCCCGGGGCGGCCCGGGACTGTAGGCCGCCGCCAGCCCCATGGCGTCGCCCCAGAGCCGGCTGGGCCAGCAGGCCCTGGCGGTGCTGGATGTGGCTCTGCGTGTGCCCTGCATCTTCATTATCGACGCTATATTTAACTCTTACCCGGACCCCGGGGCGGGATGGGCCGTGGCGGTGGGAAAGGTGCTGGTCCGAATCATAGGTAAGTTCCTGTTGGTACCGGTACCGGTACCGAAGCTGTTGACAGCCTGTGTTGACAGCACTGACAGCTAGTTGCTAGCCTGGTTAGCTTAGCCACGGCAGTCCACGGTCAGGAGTTCCATGACCTGTCACCACAGTAACCGGAAACACCGAACACAATTGGACCAGGTTTATTCAGTATTTCTACAGGAAAATGAGTTGAAGCTAAGGTCCTTTAAATACCTTTAAACACACAATACTAGTACTACTACAAATACTAGTACACAATACTACCACTAATACAAATACTATTACACAATAATGGTACTAATACAATACTAGTACTAATACAAATACTTTTACATAATACTGGTACTAATACAAATACTATTACACAATACTAGTACTACTACAAATACTAGTACACAATACTACCACTAATACAAATACTATTACACAATAATGGTACTAATACAAATACTAGTACTACTAAAAATACCATTACACAATACTAGTACTAATACAAATACTACCACACAGTACTACTTCTACTACAAATACTATTACACAATAGTACTACTATAAATATTACACAATACTAGTACTAATAAAAATACTATTACATAATACTGGTACTACTAAAAATACTACTACACAATACAAGTACTAATACAAATACTAATACACAATACTACTTCTACTACAAATACTATTACACAGTACTAGTACTACTACAATTATTACACAATACTAGTACTTCTACAAATAATATTACTCAATACAAGTACTATAACACAATACTAGTACTAATACAAGTACTATTACACAATTGTAGTACTAATACAAATAATATTACACAATACTAGTACAATACTATTACACAATACTAGTACAATGCTATTACACAATACTAGTACTAATACAAACACTAGTACTACTAAAAATACCATTACACAATACTAGTACTTATACAAATACTTTTATATAACATTGGTACTCCTAAAAATACTACTACACAATACTAGTACTAATACAAATACTACTACACAACACTAGTAGTAATATAAATACTATTACACAATACTACTACTACAAATACTATTACTACAAATGTTATTACAAAGTACTAGTACCACCTCAAATATTACACAAAACTAGTACTTCTACAAATAATATTACACAATACTAGTACTACTCCTGATACTAGTACAGAATACTAGGACTAATACAAATACTATTACATAATTATAGTACTAATACAAATACTATTACACAATCTTTATACTAATACAAATACTATTACACAATTCTAGTACTAATACAAATACTATTACACAGTTCTAGTAGTAATACAAGTACTATTACACAATACTAGTACTAATACAAGTACTATTACACAATACTATTACTAATACAAATATTCTTACACAATTCTAGTACTCATACAAATACTATTACACAATACTAGTTCTAGTACAAATACTGTTGCTAACCCTAACGACCAATCACAGTGAAGTATAGAGTCAGAGGGCGGGCCTAACAAAGTGATGCTGCAACGATTGGTAGAGAAACAAGCGTAAACAACCATAGAAGAAGAACAACAACAGGTGTAGATTTCCTTTTATCACAGATGAGTGAAGAATGTGAGAAAACGTCAACAATCTTTAAATTCTTTTTACAGAAGCGACAACAGTCGTTCAGCTCCATAATCCACCATTTTGTTTAGTCATTCCTAACTTTCTCCAGACTCCTCCCTCAACTTTCAGGCGCTCTAACTACGTCATCCTAAAGATTACACTAATTTGTTGTAGTACCATCCTATTGCATACAGAGGATTTGAAAGACAACCGTTTAGCCCCGCCTCCTCTGACTATGAAGCACCACTAGACCCATACATGGAATGAATAAAGATAGTACTGCTAGGCTAGGATAGTACTGCTAGGCTAGGATAGCACTGCCAGGCTAGGATAGTACTGCTAGGCTAGGATAGCACTGCTAGGCTAGGATAGCACTGCGAGGCGAGGATAGCACTGCCAGGCTAGGATAGTACTGCTAGGCTAGGATAGTACTGCTAGGCTAGGATAGCACTGCTAGGCTAGGATAGTACTGCTAGGCTAGGATAAGATATGTTAGGTGAATGTAACGCAGTCTGAATGTAACCATGGAAACAGAACCTGATGACTTCACATGATGCTAATGAACAGATGCTAACATTTATTTCAGTTAAGTTTATTTCACACATGAAGACAAATGTGTTCAAGTCTGGGTGGGGCCTGTTTGGGACTATAAGGGTTAAATGGGCGGGGCCTTAGATAGAATGGATAAACAGCAGCTGAGGCAGTTACATAAGTGGCTCTGCTGGTCGACCTTTGGACACCTCAGCCCTGCCCACTGCCAAACAGGTCAGCCCCGCCCACTGGCAAACAGGTCAGCCAACAGCTGAGCCCGTCTTTAGCCAATTACTGAGTTTAAATCCACAGGAAAAGTCTAAATGTGAATAAGTGGATTAGTCTGATTTCTGATCCAAATATGTGATTACACTTTAACTTTAGGTTCCATTCTACATCTGAACTGGACCACAACACTAAAATAATAAAATATACATAATAATATATATGTATATATATATATATATGTATATACAAATAATCTTTGTTTTAATGCAAAATAAACAACATTAAATAGTGAAAACACAAACTTTTCTAAACTATCCAAACAAAAACCATGTGAATGACCTGAAAAAACCAAACCCTGATTGTTTCAGAAAAATCAGTGTAATTTAAACAATGCTCAATCTGAAATGATAATTTACAGCAGCTGGTTGTCATAGCAACACATTACTTCCTGTTTGTTCAATGAATTCATGATGAACTCAGTTGTTTCCTTTGTTTACATTTTTATGTTGTGGAGCGACTATGGTGTAGTATTATGGTCTGTTACTATGGTGTAGTATTATGGTCTGTTACTATGGTGTAGTATTATGGTCTGTTACTATGGTGTAATATTATGGTCTGTTACTATGGTGTAGTATTATGGTCTGTTACTATGGTGTAATATTATGGTCTGTTACTATGGTGTAGTATTATGGTCTGTTACTGTGGTGTAGTATTATGGTCTGTCGTGTGTACCAATATAATTCCTGCAACTTCCACGTCTGTATTTTGTAAAATGGGGCGGAGTCGCAGACAACAGATGATGTCACAGGTCAAGGGGCTGTTCCATATTTTAGTGGTAGAATTCAACCCCTAGTTACCCCTCCAAGTAACTCTTATCTGTGCCATTTCCAGGCGTCCTGGTCTCCAGTGTGGTGCTCCTTCTTTCCCAGAAGGCCTTGCTGAAGTTCTACACGCTCTTCCTTGCCATCCTGCTGGGCGTCGCCGCCGTCCTCATCAACACTTGCGTCGCCGCCCACTCGGAAATGTACGGCGACTACTACCGCCCACCGCCTCGTAACGGGCCCAAGCTGTGGGTGGGTGTGGGTGCGGTGCAGCTGCTGGTCGCCCTGGGTTACGTTTTCCTGCTGAACTTACAATCGGCGTTGGGCACCCTGGTGGTGCTGGACGTCATGATCCCTCTCTTGGCCATGATGGCAGAACTGCCGGCTGACGCCCAGCAGCTGGTGTGCGTGGCCTCCACCCTGGCGCTGGCTCTCAACACAGTGGCGTGCCTGGTTTCCAGGTTGCGCTGGTTCTACTACTCCTGTCGCTATGTCTTCCTGCTGCTGCGCCACATGTATCGCATCTACGGGTTGCAGCTGCTGCTGGAGGACACATGGAAGAGGATCCGCTTCCCTGACGTGCTCCGGGTCTTTTGGCTGACCCGGATCACCGCCCAGGCCCTCATCCTGCTCTACGTGGTCCGCACCGTCAGGAGGGAGAGTGCTGACACCACAGGCATGGCGGCCCATGGAGCAAACGACACACAGGTGAGAATTAAAGGGATAGTTGGATATATTTTCAAATATGACCAAAACATTTAGTAAAATGAACTAAAACTACAGCGACTTCACCCTGACAGTGTCCTGTGAGCCCAGTTCTGGTCCGGTTTTGGTCAAAGCCAAAGTAGTCCCGGCACGTTTCCTGGGGTCCTACAAACCCTTTAATCCTTAAAGAACCTTAAACGTCCACCTTTAACTCTTAAAGAACCGTAAACATCCACCTTTAACCCTTAAAGAACCTTAAACGTCCGCCTTTAACCCTTAAAGAACCGTAAACATCCGCCTTTAACCCTTAAAGAACCGTTTTCTTTGCAGTCTATTTTTTAATTTGGTATTTTGAATTGATATGTTTTTCTTGCACTTTTGAAACTGTTCTTTGACACAAATTAAAACCATAGTTGCTGTATCCACTGTCAGCTGATGAAAACTCATTACCATATCTTCTGCAGTATAAGGTGCACTGGAGTATAAGGCGAGATAAAAAGTTAGTCATGAGATACAAAGTAAAAATCAAAAGTTAAAATTGTGAAATAAAATGTTAAAATCGTGAGATCAAAAGTTAAAATCGTGAGATCAAAAGTTAAAATCATGAGATCAAAAGTTAAACTCATGAGATCAAAAGTTAAAATCATGAGATTAAAAGTTAAAATTATCAGATAACGTCTAAAATCCCAGTCACTAAGCACAATTAGAATTAATCCATATATAAGGCACTCTGTGGTTTTTGGAGAAAATGAAAGTTTAATTACTGCTCAGTGTGTCCACTACCTTTCATATTTTCATATATATTCCATAAATATAAAAAAATGTTTTTTTTTTATTTCAATACAAAGTGACTTGGTTTAGAGCATGCATCTCCAAACTGTTCCACAAAGGTTCGGTGTGGCTGCAGGTTTTTGTTCCAACCAACCAAGAGTTAACAGTTGGATCAATGGACTCTGAAGACTGAGATCAGTTGATTGAGTCCAGTCTGGTGTTCTGCTGCTGTTGGAACAAAAACCTGCAGCCACACCGGCCCTTTGTGGAACACTTTAGATAATCAAATGTGATTATTAGAGGGATCTGAATTTTGGTTTAAAAAGTCCAAAAAGGTCTAAATTGTAACTTGTTGATTGTTGAAAGAACCCTGGTGACAGTAATGGTGATGCTGTTGTTTCCATGGTAACGTGCAGGGTTCCCTCATGAGCTGGGAAGTGGTCTGGGACATGGCCAGTAGTCTGATCATCTCAGGATGTGACTCCACGCTGACGGTGCTGGGCATGAGCGCCGTCATCTCCTCGTTGGCGCATTATCTGGGCCTCAGCATCCTAGCCTTCATAGGTAAAGGCCCGCCCACAGGTCTATAGGGGAGTCGGTCTGTAGGTACCGCCCACCCTTCCAAATGTAGCCTGACATCTCATCGACAGGATGAATTGGCCACTGTTCGTCCAGGTAACATAAGCACAGAAGGGGGCGGGACTTTACTCTAACATTTGATCTGGTTCAGGTTCCACAGAAGAGGAGGACAAACGTTTGGGGTTCGTGGCCCCGGTCCTGTTCTTCATCCTGGCTCTGCAGACTGGCCTGAGCAGCCTGGACCCGGAGGAACGTTTGGTATGGATGGGGTTTAGGGTGGGGCTGGGGGGTTAGTGTTTGGTATAGCATTTTTTGGGGGATTTGTTTGGATTTGGGAGTTTGGCAGGGCTGGTTCTGGTCAACATGGCGACCTAGGCCAACACGAGGCGGATGCCAGGCGGATGCCAGGCGGATGCCAGGCGGATGCCAGGCGGACGCCAGGCGGCCACTAGGCAGATGCCAGGCGGCCACTAGGCGGATGCCAGGCGGCCACTAGGCCGACACTAGACTGTGTTCCAAATTATTATACAAATTGTATTTAAGTGTCATAAAGATTAAATCCTGTGTTTTTTCAGTTAAACTCATGGATGGTATAGTGTCTCAGGGTGCTGTGGATCACTGAAATCAATCACATACACATTGATAATTAGTTGGCCAGGTGAGCCCAGGTAAAGGAAAAACTACTGAAATAGAATGTTCCACATTATTAAGCAGACCAACATGTTCAAGCAATATGGGAAAGAAAAAGGATCTCTGCTGCTGAAAAGCGTGAAATAGTTGAAAGCCTTGGACAAGGTACGAAAACCTTAGATATTTCACGAAAACTTAAGCGTGATCATCGTACCATTAAGAGATTTGTGGCCGATTCAGAGCACACACAGGTTTGTGCAGATAAAGACAAAATAAGGAAGGTTTCTGTTCGACAAACACACTGGGTTAACACAGCAGCTGCTAAAATGTCATTACAAAGCAGCTAACAGGTATTTGAAGCTGCTGGTGTCCCTGGAGTCCCACGAACAACAAGGTGTAGGATCCTCCAGAGGGTTACAGTTCTGCATAAACCTTCTATTTGACCCCCCCCCTAAACAATGCTCATGAGCACAAACAGCTGCAGTGGCCCAGAGATACATGAAGAGCAAGTTTCAAACAGTCCTGTTCACTGATGAGTGCCGTGCAGCCCTGGACGGTCCAGACGGATGGTTGGTGCATGGCCACCGTGTCCCATGGCGGAGTCATGTTTTAGGCTGGAATCCGAGGGAAAGATCTGGTCGGCCCCTTTAGGGTCCCTGAAGGTGTGAAAATGACTTCTGCAAAGTGACCACTTTCTTCCATGGTACAAAAGGAAACATCGTGCTTTCCCAAACAAAATCATCTTCATGCACGACAATGCACCATCTGCTGCAGGGAATACCTCTGCTTCATTGGCTGCTATGGGCAGAAAAGGGTGTGGCCCCCATCCTCCCCTGACTTCAACCCTATTGACAATCTCTGGAGCATCATCAAGCAAAAGATCTATGAGGGTGGGAGGTAGTTCACAGAAACAGAAACTGTGGGAGGTAGTTCTGACATCCTGCAAAAACATTCAAGCACAAACTGTCCATAAACTCACAAGTTCTATGGAGGCAAGAACTGTGAAGCTGCAATCAAACAAGGGTTCTATGTTAACATGGAACTTGACCCGTTAAGATGTTTTGGATTGTAATAGCTTTTTATTTTAGTAAACATGACCTTATATTGCTGTAAATTCAACAAATTACTATTTTAAGTTCTTCACAAACTAGAAAATGTCTTGAAACTATGTTGTGAATAATAATTTGGAACAGTGCATTTTAAGTTTATTTATTTTTTAAATACTGTTTTCATTAAGAGTTTTGTTCAATAACATTTGAAATAAAATATGACAGCTAATGACTTGAAAATTATGCTGATTGTCATTTGTATCAAGTATTTTGGAAAATCAAACAAAAACAACATTTGCATAATAATTTGGAACGCAGTATAGGCCAACACTAGGCCAACACTAGGCCAACACCCCTCTTTCCTTTTAGTGTAATTCTAAATGATCATGTGTAAACATAGTGTCCTACATCTGATGGAGTACATACTGAGTGTCCATGAATAATCACTGTCAATGTTAAGTTTAATGATTTATTTACTGTATTTTCACACTATAAGGTGAACTGGATTATAAGGAGCATTAAGTGAAGATAAACACTAACAATAACTATAAACATTGTTGAGTTGGAACAGAACAAAACACACTCTGATTCTGATAAATCAAACTTTGAAATAGTCAAAATTGTCAGATAAAAAGTATAAATTCCCAGTCACTAAACATTAGTTTAGTTCAGTTATTTTTATTTGAGCAGTTCATCATAAAAAAAGAATAAATACATAAAAAAAAGAAACAAAGGACAAAATAAGGAGTCACCACTCAAAAGGAGTAGGTTGAAGTTCAAAGAAGTTATTAAAGATCCTACACCTCATTTAACAATTATACAATAAACATTCTTATACATTTCATTTACATCACTCATTTCAATGTCTATCTTGACCATATGTTTTTAAAACTGAACTTCCACCATTATTACAGATGGTCTGTTTTTGCAGCATTTATACATTTTTATCTACGGACAAACACTTTATAATAAAGGGGGAAAAACTAAACAAATGTATCATGTATTTTTGTCAGTAAGGGAAATTTAATGGTTTCCTGAAATGTAATTAACCAGAGTTTTAGCAGCTTTTCGTTCATCATTGAGTCTGTTCCACCAGTTTACACCTTTACTCCTGCATACACACGGTTCTGACTGTGTGTGAATGTGAGGCTAATGTAAAGAGCTTTGAACCATGAAGGTGGAAAAGAACTATAGAAGTGAAGAACATTTTACTTTTATGAGTTTCCCCAGCTCTCGACACAATAAGTAAAGTAAAATAAGACAACTTTAGATAATAAACAAAACTTTCTTACTTAGAATATCTTTGGATTTATTCATCAAAGCCATAATCTTTGCTGCCTTGGTCTGAATGTGTGGTTTCCAGGACATTTATGATTAATAGTTTTATGATCAGTAGTTTTATGATCAGTAGTTTTATGATCAGTAGTTTTATGATCAATAGTTTTATGATCAGTAGTTTTATGATCAGTAGTTTTATGATCAATAGTTTTATGATCAATAGTTTTATGATCAGTAGTTTTATGATCAGTAGTTTTATGATCAATAGTTTTATGATCAGTAGTTTTATGATCAATAGTTTTATGATCAGTAGTTTTATGATCAGTAGTTTTATGATCAGTAGTTTTATGATCAATAGTTTTATGATCAGTAGTTTTATGATCAATAGTTTTATGATTAGTAGTTTTATGATTAGTAGTTTTATGATCAATAGTTTTATGATCAATAGTTTTATGATCAGTAGTTTTATGATCAGTAGTTTTATGATCAATAGTTTTATGATCAATAGTTTTATGATCAATAGTTTTATGATCAGTAGTTTTATGATCAATAGTTTTATGATCAGTAGTTTTATGATCAATAGTTTTATGATCAGTAGTTTTATGATCAGTAGTTTTATGATCAATAGTTTTATGATTAGCAGTTTTATGATCAATAGTTTTATGATTAGCAGTTTTATGATCAGTAGTTTTATGATCAATAGTTCCACCCAGTAAAGTGTGTGTTTTGACTCTTTCCATTTCTACATTATTGATCTTCATTAGTGTTAACTTCCCAAAGGTCATCATTTTAGTCTTAATGATATTTAATGATCATTTGTTTTGATCAAACCACTTTTGTAATTTAACTAATCCATTGTTGACCTCATTCACAGTTTTTCACCAGTATAGAACTGTCATGTCATCAGCAAACAGGACAAACTTCAGTTTATCAGATGCTAAATAAATAGCGTTTATATATAAAAGGAACAGTTTTGGACCCAGAACAGATCCCTGAGGAACTCCACATGTAATGGTACCGCTCTGGGATCTGTTCTGTCGCCACCGGACCAACTGTTTCTATTTTTAAATAAGACTGTATCCACCTTAAGGCTCTTCCTCTGATCCCATATTTAATAATATGTTATGATCCATTATGTCAAAGGTTTTTTTTAAATCATTGAAAATTCCAACACAGCACTGTTCACATCAATAAATAGATCTGATCTGAAAACAACTGTTCTAGTTTTTAAACAACTGTTCAGATTGATATTGATCTATAGGTTTCAAATAGATTCTTGGCACCATTCTTATAGATGGAACGACTTTAGCCATGTTCATGTGTTCTGGAAACTTGCCTGTTGAAAATGATACATTGAAAATATGGGATAGAGCTTTAGTGTCTTTAATGACATGTTTGACTAGAACCATGTTCATCACTGTCTGCTAGTGTTGCGCGGGCTACCCACTGGCCAGCGGATATCCGCGGGTGACCCGCGAGTCGGGCGGGCTGGGTCGCAGTATTAATACATATTGCGGATGCGGGTGGGGCGGGTCAGGGACGATCAATACCCGGTGAGGTGTGTGTGTGTGTGTGTGTGTGTGTGTGTGTGTGTGTGTGTGTGTGTGCACGAGCGAGCTCACGGATAAAAATAGTTTTTGAATTTATTATTTGTCTGCTACTGTTTAACAACATTTTTATTTGGCTCTGCCTCGGCTATGTCACTGTTCAGTATATTCGTGGCAATACATCTTGTATTTAAGCTGACATTTTCTTCTGGGTTCGGGTCGGTTATCGAGTTCATTTATAGCGGGTCGGTTCGGGTGCGGATTTTGTATTTTTTTTTTCGTCGGAAAACGGGTCGGATACGGGTTTGAACATGACGGGTACGGGCGGTTGCGGTTTGTCAAAATCAGAACCGTGCAGGACTCTGACCTGCGCATCACTGAGACATGTACTGTATATTAGTGTTGTGCGGGCTACCCACTGGCCAGCGGATATCCGCGGGTGACCCGCGAGTCAGGCGGGCTGGGTCGCAGTATTAATACATATTGCGGATGCGGGTGGGGCGGGTCAGGGACGATCAATACCCGCTGAGGTGTATGTGTGTGTGTGTGTGTGTGTGTGTGTGCGTGTGTGCGTGCTCGGCTCGCGCATGTGCAAGCCCGTCACTTCCTGTTTTGAATGCTTTTTTATCCCAACTTTTTGTTATTTGTTATTAGCGCCAAATCTCCCTGAACACTCAGAGATAAGAGTGAAAATGTGGGACTTGATCAGGGAGAAGATTAAAACAGGCGATGCGAAGGTTGTACGGAAACGTTGTATGTGTTGGCTTTATAGAGTGATGATGTGGGTGGAGTCTATTTTATGTGCTGGAGTGCATATTGAGACGTTAGAAAGGAGGCAAAAATTATGCTTCATGACTTTTAACATTAGAAGCACAAGGTAAAGATGCTGCGAATGTACTATGTGAGTTTAGAGCCAAATTTAAGCTCGCGGGTTGATAGCGGGCGGGTTGGGTTTATCGATACGTGACATCATGCGGGTTGGGCGGGGCGGGCCTAGCCACGTCTTGGGTTTGGGCGGGGCGGATTTCTGTAAAACCCCCTAACCGCACATCACTACTGTCTACAGTTGTTTTGTTGGTGAATTTCGTCACTGTTTCTATCATTTCCTTTTCATTGGTTGAATTTGAACACATGGACTTTAAGTTGTTTCCAACACCCTCACACAGCTGTGTTGAATCTGATGGTGTAAATGTTGAGGCTAATTGTGGATCTATATTTAGAAAATATTTATTAAATTCATTTGCAATGTCTTTTTCAATTACAATATTTTGTCCACTTTTTATAAAATGTTCTGGTATGGCACTAACAGATTTAATCCATATATTAGTTTCACTGTCAGTAAATTAACGTCTTTTCAGTTCACCTTATGGTCCAGAAAATACACTGACCCTGACCCTGGTCTGACTAGGACTAACGCTGACCCTGGTCTGACTTGGACTAACGCTGACCCTGGTCTGATCAGAACTAACACTGACCCTGGTCTGACTAGGACTAACACTGACCCTGGTCTGACTAGGACTAACACTGACCCTGGTCTGACTAGTACTAACGCTAACCCCGGTCTGACTAGAATGAACTCTGACCCTGGTCTGTCTAGGACTAACGCTAACCCTGGTCTGACTAGAACAAACTCTGACCCTGGTCTGTCTAGGACTAACGCTGACCCTGGTCTGACTAGAACGAACTCTGACCCTGGTCTGTCTAGGACTAACGCTAACCCTGGTCTGACTAGGACGAACACTGACCCTGGTCTGACTAGGACTAACGCTAACCCTGGTCTGACTAGAACGAACTCTGACCCTGGTCTGTCTAGGACTAACGCTGACCCTGGTCTGACTAGGACTAACGCTGACCCTGGTCTGACTAGGACTAACGCTAACCCTGGTCTGACTAGGACGAACACTGACCCTCGTCACGCACAGTAACGGTGGCGAAGAACAGTAGCGGTGACGAACAACATAGTATCAGTGATGTTTAGCAGTGTTGTTGTTTGTGTTCGGATGTGGACGCATGTGAACTACTGCTGCTATTGTTCTATGGTATCCGGTGGGACAAGCTTACAGCGCTCATAGGGGCGTGGTTTGCAGCACTCATAGGGGCGTGGCTTGCAGCACTCATAGGGGCGTGGTTTGCAGCGCTCATAGGGGTGTGGCTTGCAGCGCTCATAGGGGCGTGACTTACTCATAGGGGCTTGTAGCGCTAATAGGGGTGTCAGTGTATGAATGTGTGCAGATTACATTGAGTTGTGTGCCAGTTTGAAGGGCAGCAGCTGCAGAAGTTTGACACTGAAGTCTTTGCTTTATAGACAACGTGAGGGGGTACCCTGTTGACTTGGCCCTGCCTTGCTGTGTTGCTGTTCGGGGCTTCGGGGTCCTTCACACTTGCATGTTTGATCAGGTCTCGCCAGCTACTGCCGAGTCCCATTTCAGTGAATGATGGGACCCACCAGAATGTGCTGAGAATCTCTCCACAATTTCTACCCTAAACTCATTCTCTTTTGCACTAGTGTCCTCTTCTGGCTTATTCTATTCTATTCTATTCTATTGCATTCTATTTTATACTATCAAGTCATCCACAATTATGGTGCTCACTACCGTTTTGTTTAATTATTTATTTATTTAATCTCTTTTTCTTTTGTGCTGGTTTGGTTTTCTTCTCTTTTTTCGATTTATTTATTTTTATTGATGGACAGTTAGTAGTTGGAATAACACACCACCTTACAATCTTTAACTGCAATAGCACCGCCTGTTAATTTCTGTCCCCATCTGTCCTGTCCAGTCTTTGTTTCCCCCACACATCACTGAGGTGTAGCACTGCCCTCCCTGGCTTATAATAGAGAGTTCTAATAAAGGATGTCTGCTCAGCTTTCAGGGAGGACCGCTGATGGTCACACACATGCACTAAATATTTAAATATTTGGCTGCAAGACTAAAATATGCATTGACCTCAAACAATGTTGACTCCTCCTCTGTGGTGTTAAACAATAAGAACAAATTCAGACAAAAGAAAAAGGGAAAAAATTTGTTATGTATATATATATATATATATATATATATATATATATATATATATAGTATTTTTCAGATGAATGTGTTTGTCATCAGTGTCTTTACTCTGGTGCACCCACAGTGACTCCATCCCTTTACTCTGGTGCACCCACAGTGACTCCGCCCCTTTACTCTGGTGCACCCACAGTGACTCCGCCCCTTTACTCTGATGCACCCACAGTGACTCCGTCCCTTTACTCTGATGCACCCACAGTGACTCCGTCCCTTTACTCTGATGCACCCACAGTGACTCCGTCCCATTACTCTGATGCACCCACAGTGACTCCGCCCCTTTAATCTGGTGCACCCACAGTGACTCCGCCCCTTTAATCTGGTGCCTCCACAGTGACTCCGCCTCTTTACTCTGGTGCACCCACAGTGACTCCGTCCCTTTACTCTGGTGCACCCACAGTGACTCCGCCCCTTTAATCTGGTGTACCCACAGTGACTCCGCCCCGTTACTCTGGTGCACCCACAGTGACTCCGTCCCTTTACTCTGATGCACCCACAGTGACTCCGTCCCTTTACTCTGATGCACCCACAGTGACTCCGCCCCTTTAATCTGGTGTACCCACAGTGACTCCGCCCCGTTACTCTGGTGCACCCACAGAGACTCCGCCCCGTTACTCTGGTGCACCCACAGTGACTCCACCCCTTTACTCTGGTGCACCCGCCCCTTTACTCTGGTGTACCCACAGTGACTCCGCCCCGTTACTCTGGTGCACCCACAGAGACTCCGCCCCTTTACTCTGGTGCACCCACAGTGACTTAATGCCAATTCATTCTCAAAATGCACACTCATGTGAAGTGTAAGTGCTGTCCTAATTTTTGTTTCAGTTGAGGGACAGTTTAAAGGCTGTAAACCCTCAATACTGAGATTCTCCAACACCACCCTAAGGAGCAAGGGTTACCCAGAATGCAGTATTTTCTTTGTTAATGTAGATTTAAAAATGGTAAAATCATTGTATTATCTTAGTTTAGGTCCATTTTATGGATTATGTTGCTCATTGTTGTATAACATGTATTTTTTATTTTACGATCTTTTGTCAATAGCAGCTGGTGCGGACAAGCTAGCTATCGTTTAAGTTAGCTAACGTTACAAAAACGGTCATTTTTGGTGGTGTTAATGTAGTTGTTTTATCCACATAACAGCCTATATAACATGTTTGTGTCGATAATGGTATAAAATGATCAGGCTAATGTCATCTGCCGTAGCCACAGAGTTAGCTAACGATAGTTATAGCTGGTGTTTACCTTTCATTGAGCCGTGGTATGTGGTGACAGCTGAATATGGTGGTGTTATTTATACAGATTAGTTTGATAGCTCTAACGGAAGGAATAATTTACAGATAGTCCACAACAATTTAAAAACGTGTACCAGTGGATGATAGCTGTGTTTGTGTTTATGATAAAACAGGTTAACAGTGAAAATATTTAAAAAATAATACAGTTTGTTTCATTTCAGGGACTACAGAGACAATGTGGGCCCTGATTAATTTCAGGACCAACATTTGAGGGGTGTCCCATTTCTAAGTCACACATAGCCCTTAATACTTAGTTTGGAGGGTTAAGGGAGGAACTGGAATTGGCTGTAATCCCCACACTGTCCTGTGAGCCCAGTTCTGGTCCGGTTTTGGTCAAAGCTAAAGTAGTCCCTGCAGGTTTCCTGGGGTCAACAAAATAAAACCTGTTTGTTCTCTAAACAGTATGTGTTTGAATGAGTGATTTATTTACATAACAAAACTGTCACTAAACAAAAACTCAACCTTCGTAATTGTTTGGAGTTACTTTCTGTCAATAGCGCTAGCGTTGTCACTGCTAACAGCTGTGTTTCTGCATGTAGAAGCCGCGAACAGCTAACACTGCTCACAGCTTACAGTAGATTGATAAGACGCACAACTGTTAGCACTGACAACGACCATCGATTATTTTCTTCATTTTTATTCATCTTACTGAATATTTTGGTCATTTTTGTTCATTCTAGTTCAATTTATTGATTATTTTGGTCGTTTTACTTAATTTTACTGAATATTTTATTTCTGTGTGTCTTATCAAACTCCTTTCATTAGTTGCTGGGCAGTGTTAGCTGTTAACAGTGTTAGCTGTTAGCAGTGTTAGCGGCTGCTACATGCAGGTGCACAGCTTTTAGCAGTGAGAACGCTAGCCCATTGATCGCTATTGAGAGAAAGTAGCTCCAAACAATTACGAGGTGTGAGTTTTTGTTCAGTGATGGTTTTGTTATGTAAATAAATTACTCATTCAAACACATACTGTTTTGAGAAGAAATAGGTTTTATTATGTTGACCCCAGGAAACCTGCTGGATCTACTTTGGCTTTGACCAGAACTGGGCTCACAAGACACTGTCAGGGGTAAGTCACTGTGGGTGCACCAGAGTAAAGACACTGACATACATAGCTTTGTGTGATGTCACCACGTCACCTAGTAATGCGTGCCGCCATTTTAAAAGGGTAAGACAACAGCGTATCAACACTAGACAGGTCGCTCTGTTACGGTGTCCTACATCGGTTTTGATAACCTGTCCTCCACTAAAGAGCAGTATGAACAGAAATGATCAGGGATCGACTGTCCGTATAAATGACCGACAGGTGGTTGGTGCAGTGTCCCCACCAGTGTCCAGACATGAACTGTCATATATACACCGCAACCAATGTGACCTTAACACAGCCTGGAAGCATTTGTTTACTTTAAGCTGGGTTACATCCATGTGCCACTCACTCACCCAGCCTGCAGAACATTCCACTACTTTAGTTTGACTTTATTTTTTTAGTTTAGCAGTCTTTTTTTTTTACATTTATTATTTAGTTTATTATCACAGGCTCTCCAGTCTTTTCTCATTGTATCATCTCTAGGAGCCTATGTTTATGTAGGTCTATCTAATTTATATTAATAACTAACTGTAATTTATGTTGGTTTTTTAGTCACAATGGATTAATATATAAATATATAATAGGACTCATAAATAAAAAATCAAATTAAGATGAAAAACTCTTAATAAAATAGTTTTTCCATTCATTTTAGGTTAGACCTAACAGGTAAGTGTTTATCTGCGTTAGAATAAACAGACATAATATCTACTAGCTAGTCGACAAAAAAAATACTGAAATGCCTTTATCTCAATTTAATGGTAAATGGTAAATGGACTGCACTTATATAGTTCTTTTCCACCTTCATGGTGCTCAAAGCTCTTTACATTAGCCTCACATTCACCCATTCACGCACACACTCATACACCAGTAGGTTTCTAAGGTCAAAGGTCAGTCCTACTGGGGGCCTAAGTCAGGGTTCAGGGTCTTGCCCAAGGACACTTCGACATGTGGACAGCCAGAGCTGGGACGTAAACCGCCAACCTCTCGGTCATTGGGCGACCCACTCTACCAACTGAGCCACAGCTTTAACCTTTGACCCTAACGACCCACTCTACCAACTGAGCCACACCTTTAACCTTTGACCCTAACGACCCACTCTACCAACTGAGCCACAGCTTTAACCTTTGACCCTAATGACCCACTCTACCAACTGAGCCACAGCTTTAACCTTTGACCCTAACGACCCACTCTACCAACTGAGCCACACCTTTAACCTTTGACCCTAACGACCCACTCTACCAACTGAGCCACAGCTTTAACCTTTGACCCTAACGACCCACTCTACCAACTGAACCACAGCTTTAACCTTTGACCCTAACGACCCACTCTACCAACTGAACCACAGCTTTAACCTTTGACCCTAACGACCCACTCTACCAACTGAACCACAGCTTTAACCTTTGACCCTAACGACCCACTCTACCAACTGAACCACAGCATTTGTTCATTGTTTAATGAACAAATGTATATTTTTCGTCACTAAAATAGTGGTATAGTTAGACCTCACACTGACTAAACATAGGTCCACTTTGACTCCAGGTGTGATCAGATATTCTTCTCAGCGCCTGAAGTCATGCTGCAGGTTTTGAACCTTTCGTGTGGTACATGGATAAACACATGTTCTGTTGCATCCAGTCATTATTGAACCTGAAGGACCAACAAGGTTTGGAGATTTGACAACAAGGACAGTGCAGCACGCTTCACACAATGTTGTTTTACTCTTTCAAAATCGCGGCACTCGGGCACTAGGTGAAGTGACGTCCCTGTGAAGATATTTATAGATCTGATCAATACTGAAGTGTCTTTAAATATTCTTTCATGTGTTTGTTCCTGAAGGTTCGTCTGAGCCGGAACATGTGCCTTCTGCTGACCGCCATCCTCCACTTCATCCACGGGATGACCGACCCAGTGCTCATGAGCCTCAGCGCCTCCCACGTGTCATCGGTGCGTCGCCATGTGCCTGTGCTGCTGGTGTCGGCGGCGCTCTTCCTGCTGCCAGTGGCACTCAGCTATGCCCTCTGGCACCACTACGCCCTCAACACCTGGCTGTTCGCTGTCACCGCCTTCTGCGTCGAGCTCTGCCTCAAGGTGATGGGTGGAGTGTGGTTTTATGGGTGGAGTCTGGGTTTATGGGCGGGGTTCTGGTCCTGGTCTTTAACTGTGGTTCTGGTGGTCCCAGGTGGTGGTTTCTCTGACGGTCTACGGACTCTTCATGGCAGATGGTTTCTCGAATGTTCTGTGGGAGAAGTTGGACGACTACGTGTACTACGTTCGCTCCACAGGGAACATCATGGAGTTCCTGTTCGGCGTGGTCATGTTTGGGAATGGCGCCTACACAATGATGTTTGAGTCTGGCAGTAAGATCCGCGCCTGCATGATGTGTCTTCATGCCTACTTCAACATCTACCTCCAGGCCAAGAATGGATGGAAGACCTTCATCAACCGTCGCACTGCCGTCAAGAAGATCAACTCTCTGCCCGAGGTCCGTGGTGACCAGCTGGGCCGCATCGAGGACGTGTGCGCCATCTGCTACCAGGAGTTCGCCACGTCGGCGCGCATCACGCCCTGCCATCACTACTTCCATGCGCTGTGCCTGCGGAAATGGTTGTATATCCAGGACACGTGTCCCATGTGTCACCAGCGTGTCTATGTGGAGGACGAGGGCCGCGACCACCACGCCTTCTCAGAAGACCACCCAGGATACGCGCCTCCACCCCCGCCGCGTGACGATGAGGCGCCATTGCAGGAGAACCGCCAGCGCCAAGCTGCAGATGGCGAGCCGCTCGTCAACGGAGCGGCGGGTGGAGTTCCGGCCGTGGGCGGAGACAACGAGCTGCTGGAGGACAACGACAGCATTGAGTACGACGAAGACGAGTGGGGGACACAGACCGTGGGCACACCACTCGAAGAAGACTATATAAACGACGACACGGACACCACCGATGACTGACAACCGACACATGACTCCTGACGACCCGACGTGCCCCGGAGTGAATATTTAAATGAATGTCCGCGTCAGAAGGGGCGTGTCGGTGTTTTGTCCTCCGAGTCTGTGATTAGTTTTTTTTTTCTCTTTAAGGGCTCGTGAATGAGAATCTGCTACTCAGAGCAATGGGCGGGGCTTCACCATGGTAACTGAAACCATAATCTACTGCTGTTGTGAGGGGGTGGGGCTGCACCACAGTAAGCATGGAAACCAAAAGCAGCTGTCAAATCACACCGTCACCAGAGTGTCCCGGTGCGCAGCGGTAACCATGGTACCAACACCAGAATCCATTGTCCACAGTGTGAGGATGAGTGTGAGGGGGTAGGTATGGGGGGCACTGGGGGTAACCACAGTAACCAAAAGCACTGTAGACACACTGGGTCCAAGTGATGAAATAAAAAGTTTAAATGATCAGATAAAGTTACAATTATTTGATTTTTTTAAAAAAGAAATGTCAGGTTTTTATTTTTATAATTGTTTTCATTTTTTTTTAATTATCTGATTTTTTTCAAAGAAATGTCTGTTCTGCACATGTGCAGTAGAGAAAGTGAAGTGGTGTCCAGTTGTTGTTGTTCTTCACATTATGGATGTAAGACATCATTATGTCATGTGACTTTTTTAACTGGACTGTTATAGTTTTTTTCACATCGTATTGGACTGAATGTGGAACTAATGTGACCTTTGAACCTGGAATACAATTTCATAGAAGAGTTCTTGGAAATAAACAAACCGTGTCCACAGGTCATTTAGCGCCAAAATTTAGACAGATATCATAATTAGTGCGCACAAACCCCGCCCCCATTTAAAGGATGAAAACTGTGACATTTCTTAAATACTTGTTAATTAACGGTTTCAAACCAAATGTGTGAACGGTGCGCCTGCAGACTGTTGTTCAGGTGTGGGCGGATACCGGAGGGCTCCTCTGTCTCTGATTGGTTAGAATTTACCTGTAGTGGGCGTGGCTTTGCCGTAGTGGGCGTGGCTCCGACTGTTTTTAGTCTCAGGTTCGACTTCCAATGACGTTTGCCCACAGACTTCACAGGCCTTAAAGCACCAGCAGGAGACGCCACCGTCATCTGCATGTGTTCCTGAAGCTGACCTCTGACCCCTGACCTCTGACCTTCGTGGTGTGTTTGTCTGAAGCACATCTCTAAGTATTATTTAGTTTAGACTTTCACGGCCTGAACGTCTTAAACTTCTGTTTTAGGAAATGAACTGATGATGATGGATAATTATCTGGAATGTTCTGGAAGCTTTTGAAAAGGTAAAAGCTGTTAACTTTACCTTTTGTTCTAAAAAGATTTATGTAAATAAAATAATCTTTGATATTGTCTTTGACTTCACTTGACTTTCATTAATACTGTGTAGTACTACTGCTTATGTACTTTTACTGCAGGAATGAGGCATTTCTTGTTCCAGAATGACAAATATTTAATTAATTGTTTATTTATTTGTATTATTTTATAATTTTATATCATACAGTTATACCTCTGACAACAGACCAGTTCAACAATGATCCAAGTTACAAAAAGCAATTTGTCATCTATGAATACGAAGGAAAATTCTATTTATGAAAAGAAACTGAAACCTCTGAGATGTAAATACAGTACTGTATGTGCAGTACTATAATACACATAATATAGTACTGTATGTACAGTGCTATAGTACACATAATACAGTACTGTATGTACAGTGCTATAGTACACATAATATAGTACTGCATGTACAGTACTATAGTATACATAAATACAGTATTGTACAAACAGTACTACAGTATACATAAATACAGTACTGCACGTACAGTACACATAAATACAGTACTGTACATACAGTACTATAGTACACATAAATACAGTCCTGTACGTACAGTACTATAGTAAACAAATACAGTACGTACAGTACTAAAGTACTCTGTACATACAGTACTAGAGTAAACATAAATACAGTACGTACAGTACCACAATATACATAAATACAGTACTGTATGTACTTTACTATAATACACACAAATACACTACTGTGTGTACAGTACTCTAGTAGACATAAATACAGTACTGTATGTACAGTACTATAGTAAACACATACAGTACTGTATGTACAGTACTATAGTAAACATAAATACAGAACTGTATGTACAGTACTATAGTACACATAAAGTCCTGTACGTACAGTACTACGGTATACATAAATACAGTACTCTGTGTGCAGTACTATTAGTAAACATAAAAACAGTACTGTACGTACAGTACTACGGTATACATAAATACAGTACTGTATGTGCAGTACTATAGTACAGATAAAAACAGTACTGTACGTACAGTACTACAGTATACATAAATACAGTACTGTATGTGCAGTACTATAGTACACACAAATACAGTACTGTATGTACAGTACTATAGTATACATAAATACAGTACTGTATGTACAGTACTATAGTAAACATAAATACAGTACTGTACCTACAGTACTATTGTACACATAAAACACTACTGTACGCACAGTACTATAGTACACATAAATACACTACTGTATGTACAGTACTACGGTATACATAAATACAGTACTGTACGTGCAGTACTATAGTACACATAAATACAGTACTGTACGTACAGTACTATACTACACACAAATACAGTACTGTATGTACAGTACTATAGTACACATAAATACAGTACGTACGGTACTATAGTATACATAAATACAGTACTGTATGTACAATACTATAGTAAACATAAATACAATACTGTATTTACAGTACTACAGTAAACGTAAATACAGTACTGTATGTACAGTACTATAGTATACATAAATACAGTACTGTATGTACAGTACAATCGAAACATAAATACAGTACTGTTCGTACAATATGAAAGTAAACAAATACAGTACTGTAGTACAGTACTATAGTAAACATACAGTACTGTATATACAGTACTATAGTAAACAGTACAGTACTATAGTTTTAGAACGAGTAATAGTTAAACAGCTGTGCCAATACCTGCAGGATAATAGTTTATTTGAACAGTTTCAGTCTGGCTTTCGTGCCCATCATAGCACTGAAACAGCGTTAGTTAAAGTTACTAATGACTTATTATTAGCCGCTGACATCGGTTTAATATCGGTCCTGGTGTTATTAGACCTTAGTGCAGCCTTTGACACCATTGACCACAGTATCTTAGTGCACAGATTAGAATGTGATATAGGTATTAGAGGAGCAGCCCTCTGCTGCTTTAAATCATATTTATCTAATCAGTATCAATTTGTTAACGTTAATCAACAATCATCGCAGTCCTCCAGAGTTAATTATGGCGTTCCTCAAGGGTCAGTCCTTGGGCCTATTTTGTTTACACTATATATGCTCCCTTTAGGTAACATCATTAGAAAATATGGCATTAATTTTCATTGTTATGCAGATGACACACAGCTATATTTATCGATTAAACCTGATCAGACCAGACAAATAGATAAACTAAGTACATGTGTCCAAGACATAAAGACTTGGATGAGTGACAATTATCTTTTATTGAACCCTGAAAAAACTGATGTCGTTATAATTGGTCCTAAAACTGCGAGAGACTCCCTAACTGACCAGATAGTTACTGTAGACAACTTAAGTGGAACACCCAGTGCCACAGTTAAACATTTAGGAGTTTTATTTGATCCAGATCTTTCATTCAAAGGGTCAGAGATCAGGGCACATTAACCAAACATGCAGAACAGCCTTCTTTCACCTGCGCAACATTAGCCAAAATTAGGAATATTCTGTCTAAAATGACTGCAGAAAAATTAATTCATGCATTTGTTACATCACGATTAGATTATTGTAACTCCTTACTTGTAGCGTGTCCTAAATATTCCCTAAAAAGCTTCAACTGGTTCAAAATGCAGCAGCAAGATTATTAACAGGATCAAATAGAAGAGAACACATCACCCCTGTGCTCCAAACCCTTCACTGGCTACCAGTTGAGTTTAGAATTAAATTAAAAATCCTCCTCCTTACATATAAAACCATTAATGGTATGGGTTAGGGGTCAGAGGTCAGGGGTTAATGGTATGGGCCCCTCTTATCTTAAAGATGATCTGGTTCCGTACCAGCCCAATAGAACCCTTCGTTCTCAGAATGCAGGTTTATTGAAAGTTCCTAGGGTTTCTAAAAGTACAGTAGGAGCTAGAGCCTTTAGTTACCATGGTTACTGTCTGATGGAGCTAGAGCCTTTAGTTACCATGGTTACTGTCTGATGGAGCTAGAGCCTTTAGTTACCATGGTTACTGTCTTATGGAATCAGCTTCCCTTTAATATTAAAGACGCAGAAACAGTCTCTACATTTAAAATTAGGCTTAAAACATTCCTGTTTGAGAAAGACTATGGTCAGGTTAGTTAAAAATTATGTGACTCATATATCATGTATACATGATGTATGAGTCACAGTTCAGTCTAGGCTGCCCTAGGAGTTAGAATGCTGGGGGAAGTACAGACACTGAGTTCTTTCTTCTCTTTCTCTCCCTCACACCTGTTTCTGTCATTTTTATAACCTATCTTTCATACCAAGTCTGTTCATGACTAGTCACCTGGTGTCCCCTTTCCCCCCTCCCCCCCTGGGGGGAGTGGTGGCTCTCCTGACAGTGTCTGCACGGGAGCCATGGACGACAGGATCTGCAGTATCTCGCCTGTGCCGACCTGTGACCCCAGACCCCCGCCCCTGCCTGTCTGGACCAGCCCCCCCCCCCCCCACCTCATTTATAAATGGATGTTCATCTATAGCCTGTCCGTCCATGGGAGTGGATCTGTCCTTCAATGTGGTTCTCCTCAAGATTTCTTCTTTTTCCCACTGGGTTTGGAAATTTTTTCTGCTGAGAAGGAGGGTCTAAGGACAGGCGGAGGGTCTAAGGACAGGTGGAGGGTCTAAGGACAGGGGGAGGGTCTAAGGACAGGCGGAGGATCTAAGGACAGGGGGAGGGTCTAAGGACAGGGGATGCTTGGTCTTTTCATGTATCTCTGTAGTTGATTGTGTTTTTGTAAAGCCCTGTGAGACGACTTTGTTGTTATTTGGGGCTCTTTGGTTGTTGCTAGGGCATCCCCATTCAAAGTCAACAGAGATACCGGCCGCCTAGTCGTTTTAGCATTTTTCTGGGAGGTATTTTATCATGTACGTCCACGTTATGAGGAACCACAGTTTTAAGTGGTGGTGCTCCAGTGTAATATTGGCCAGCTTCGGAGGGTGCGTTACCCATGCAAAGACAAAGGGACATCGGATCCCTTTATTGGATTTTTGCCCTCCGAACCTCCAGATCGAAAGGCATTTATGAAGCACGGCCTCTGAAGGGCCTATGCCCTCTGTTTGTCGGTCTGGCGGTAGGTTCCTTCAACATTGCGGGCTGATACACTTTAGGTATTCGGGAGGGGATACCGGGAGGACAGGGCTCCGGCCTCCAGGAGAGGATGCGAGACAGGTAAACGCGCTGTCTCCATCAGCGGCTCTCTCTCCAACAGGATCCGCAAGTGCCAGGGGGTGCCTGGGGTCCGTCCGAACCTGGCGGCGGGTTGCGGTCCCGGTCACGGGGGCCAGATCTCACGAGGGTCCATTATAAATAACTATGCTTCTCCAATGCTGTTCACACAAGGCAGTGGGCGTGGTAACAGCTCCGACGGCAGAGCGCTGGTCCAGCAGCCGTGTATAGCCCCGGAGGGCACGCTATTCGTGCGATGCGCTCTGAGGGGGCAGTATGTTCCTTTTCCCTGGCCCCCGCCCAGGTCTGTCACCCTAACCGAGGAGGCCCCTTTCCCAACCCGCCCGGGGGGTCACAGGGGGGGTTGGGGATGCCCTCCTCGGGACTGGTGACTCTCCTGGGAGCCTTGGATTTCCTAATTCAATTCAATTCAGTTTTATTTATAAAGCCCTAAATCACAACAAAGTCGTCTCACAGGGCTTTACAAAAACACAATCAACTACAGAGATACATGAAAAGACCAAGCATCCCCTGTCCTTAGACCCTCCCCCTGTCCTTAGACCCTCCTTCTCGGCAAGAAAAAACTTCCAAACCCAGTGGGAAAAATGGGTTTATAAATTAAGGAGGGGGGGCTGGTCCAGACAGGCAGGGGCGGGAGTCCGGGGTCACAGGTCGGCACAGGCGAGACACTGTATGTTTGGTTAATGTGCATTTTGAATGAAAGATCTTGATCAAATAAACCTCCTAAATTTTTAACTGTGGCACTGGGTGTTACACTTAAGTTGTCCAGAGTAACTATCTGGTCAGTTAGGGAGTCTCTCGCAGTTTTGGGACCAATTATAATGACTTCAGGTTTTTCAGGGTTCAATAAAAGATAATTGGCACTCATCCAAGTTTTTATGTCTTGGACACATGTACTTAGTTTATCTATTTGTCTGGTCTGATCAGGTTTAATCGATAAATATAACTGTGTGTCATCCGCATAACAATGAAAATTAATGCCATGATTTCTAATGATGTTACCTAAAGGGAGCATATATAGTGTAAACAAAATAGGCCCAAGGACTGACCCTTGAGGAATGCCATAATTAACTCTGGAGGACTGCGATGATTGTTGATTAACGTTAACAAATTGGTATGGATTAGATAAATATGATTTAAAGCAGCAGAGGGCTGCTCCTCTAATACCTATATCACATTCTAATCTGTGCACTAAGATACTGTGGTCAATGGTGTCAAAGGCTGCACTAAGGTCTAATAACACCAGGACCGATATTAATCCGATGTCAGCGGCTAATAATAAGTCATTAGTAACTTTAACTAACGCCGTTTCAGTGCTATGATGGGCACGAAAGCCAGACTGAAACTGTTCAAATAAACTATTATCCTGCAGGAATTGGCACAGCTGTTTAACTATTACTCGTTCTAAAACCTTTGACAGGAAGGACAAATTGGATATAGACCTAGAATTGGCTAAAATGTCAGGATCTAAGGTAGGTTTTTTCAGAATTGGTTTAATAAAAGCATATTTAAATGACTGCGGCACATATCCAGTAGTTAATGAAGTGTTAATTATATTTCGGACAGTGCTAATAATTAGGGGCAGAATCTCTTTAAAGAGTTTAGTTGTAATTGGATCTAAGAGGCAGGTGGCTGATTTGGAAGACATGATAATAGATATGACATCAGTTTGGTCTACAGTGGTGAAATGATTTAGTGTTACAGAGGGGTTTATAAAAAGGCCTAGTTTCGAAACCGCTACTTTTTCTGATCTAATGTTTGGGAGAAATGTGTCTATTTTGTCTCTAATAGTTGATATTTTATTGTTAAAGAACTGCAGGAAATCATCAGAATGGAGCGTGGATGGAATAACTGGTTCCACGGAGGTGTGGCTGTTTGTCAGTCTGGCTACAGTACTGAACAGGAATCTAGGGTTATTCTTGTTTTCTTCTATTATGGATGAGTAATATCTAGTTTTGGCTGTACGCAAAGCTTGATTATACTTATACTATACTTATTATACCAGGCATTGAGAGAATCTTCTGAATTGGATCGCCGCCATTGCCTCTAATTTAGGTGTTGTTTGTTTAATCGAGCGAGTGTCAACGTTGTACCATGGGGAGGTTAATCTAATCTCAGTAGTTTTTAATTTAAGGGGGGCAACTATATCTAACGTAGTTTGTAGTGTGAGCATGGTACTATCGACTAACTCATCACTTATACTGGGACTAAATGTGTCCTTTACATAATCACATGACATAGACACAAATAGTGACTGAATTAACTCTTTATACTTTGAGACAGCACGGTCACATAGTATCCTTTTCAATTGTGTTTTAATCACTGAGGTGGAAATATCCTCAAGCATAAACTGAAAGGTCATTAAAAAGTGATCTGAGAGTATGGGATTATGGGGAAGAACGATGAGGTCATTAATTTCAACAGCAAATGTTCAGATCAGATGGAGGGTATGTCTGTGAATGTGGGTTGGTTTATGAACATTTTGGATAAAGCCTAATCCGTCTAGTAGGCAGGGCCGTGCAGAGACCTTTGGAAGGGCAGGTGCTCAAAGTTAAAAAGGGGCACATTGAGCACAGATTTGAAACACGGTACAGAAGTATACCTTGCAATATAAACCGTTGAATTTTAGCGACCCTTATTCATAAAGAAGGGAACACAGAATCACAACATACCATATCATTGAAATATTAATTTATTTTTTAGAGGCTGCAACTGCAAACAAAATATGTGTCTTTAGAGAGAGGCCTCAGCCTAACTGTCAGTCAGTATCTCTCTTTCTCTGCATGTCTGTCTGTCTGTCTGTCTGTCAGTATTTCTCTTTCTCTCCATGTCTCTGTCAGTGTCAGTGTCTCTCTCTCTCTGCATTTCAGTCTAGTCTGTCTCTGTTTTATCACAAAACTGAATGAAGGCCTCATCACATTTGATTTTGTATTTTGGGACATGGGCAGGATCATTTGGGTGGGCGAGTCCAAGTAGGGGTGAGAACCCTCCAATTGCAGTCTCCTCCTGACTTGATGCTTCCTCTACCTCAACATTCTGTGTGGGCTCCTCAATCACTTCTGATGCCTTTCCCCCAGTTTCCTCCTGGCTCTGTCTTTGCAGAAAACTCTCCTTTCTCTGAGGGTCAGTATCTTCTCCCTCCATCTCCTCCTCTTTCTCTTCTTCTATCTCCTCCTCTTTCTCTTCTTCTATCTCCTCTTTCTCTCCCTCCATCTCCTCTTTCTCTTCTTCTATCTCCTCCTCTTTCTCTTCTTCCATCTCCTCCTCTTTCTCTTCTTCCATCTCCTCTGACCTATCTTCACTCACTCCCTGTCCATCTGGAAACAAGGCACAATTTGCTCTTGGATTAATCTAATTAACACGACCTCTCACACCTTATCATTAATAAGATCAATCAATAATCATTAAACAATACACCATATAAAATGATAGATAATGTAACAGAACACCAACATTCAAAATGTGTTTGTTACTTTTGTTTTCTCTACCAAAATACCTCTGCAATGTAAGTAGCTGCTATATATGTTCTTCTTACCTTTTGTGCTCTTTTTCATCCAGCTGGTAAGTGATTCACTGCCTTTGGCAGCCTCACGCAGCTCTTTTTGTTTTTGTTTAAACCTCCTGTCCTTACGAGGCATCTCTGCAGAATGAAATATGATTGTTAAACTTCAATCTGATGCCATAAAACACACACACACACACACACACACACACACACACACACACACATACATACACACACACACAGTGACATGTCAAACCTTTTAAAAGGTTGTACTGTAGCCATGAATTTAATCCATCCATAACCTGACCTTTATTATTCTTATTGATACCACTAATAAAGTTAAAAAATAATAATGAAATAATAATGAAATGATTAGTTTGACTATCAACCAATACAGATTTTTAAAAGTTATATAATAATATAATATAATATAATTCTTATGCATTATACTTATATTTACAGGCCCCCCCCCGCCCGCTCGACAACATCACTCGCGCCCCCCCCTCGCTCATTTGGACGACAAAGGATGCTCGTTGCTCATTTCACTTCATCATATCAAGATGACACTGTGTGCACAAAAATATAACGTTGCAGATCCTACTTACCGGGTCAGTTTTTCACTCTCTCGGGGTCTTCGGTTTCACAACTCGTTGCCAGCTGGGCATGTCCGAGCACGTCAGGGCAGTGAGCGCTTAGTAATGAGGGTACGTTGTGGACGTCACGTGACTGACCCAGGTAGATCTTTATTATTATTTATTTTTATTAATATTATTATTTTATTATATTTTGGGGAACACAACCTGACTTTTATACGCTCATAGCGTAAAAAAAAAAAAGAAACTCTGAAAAAAGGGCACTTTGGGTGTCAAGGGGCAAAGGGGCAGGTGCTCAAGCACCCTCCGCCCCCCCCTCTGCACGTGCCTGCTAGTAGGTCACTAAATGCATTACTAAGAGAGTCAGTGTTGTTGTCAACATGTATGTTCAAATCACCAACTATTCTAATCCTATCCCAGTTCAACACTACACTGGATAGAAAGTCAGAGACTGATGAGATCCAAACTGTGAATAAGGACCAGGAGGGACATAAACTAGGACAAAAAGGACTGGTTTTTGGTTTCTGCAGTTGGGGAAAGTAATGGATAAAACTAGACTTTCAAAGGAGTGGTAAGTGGGATTAATTTTAGGATTAATTTTAGGGCTAAAACCTAAACTGGAGTGAGATATTACTGCCACTCATCCACCACCACCACTGGTTCTGGCTGTGTGATAGTTCACCTGGATTCATTTAATGGGACATATTCATCCTGCTGAAGCCAGGTTTGAGTCACAGCTAAAATATCAATCTATTGATCACTGATTAGATCATTTATTAATAAAGATTTGGAAGAAATATTGAACAGTCCACATTGGACAAAATTGTTAGGTGTTCTTTTAAACTGATTATTACTTAAAACTATTTTTATTAAATTATTTAATCTCACTCTTATAGGTTTAATAATATTAGGTTTATCTTTAACTATACGGGGTTTATTATTAACTACACATGGTTTATTATTAACTACACAGGGTTTATTATTAACTACACAGGGTTTAGTATTAACTACACAGGGTTTATTATTAACTACACAGTGTTTATTATTAACTACACATTGTTTATTATTAACTACACAGGGGATAGACACAGTCTTTCTATTATTTGCTACATGGTGGGTTTGTTACAGCTCAGAGTAAAGTTGATGCACACAGAAGTGTTTTACTCTACGACTCTGCGCCTGGGCCCACACTCCGGATTGTCATTTTGACAGGCTAAATTTGGCAGCCACATTTTGTGCTCAGAGAGAGGCACCTTCCCCAGTGGGATGTATGCTATCTCTGCCAAAGAGCCCAGGCTTTCCCCAGAACACATGCCAATTATCTATAAAAACAACATCGTTTTCTGAGCACCATCTAGACAACCAGCGGTTAAATGATGACAACCTAGAGTACATCTCATCACTGGCCAAATTAGGCAGAGGTCCAGAGAACGCTACGGTGTTACACATCGATTTAGCAAGTTTACACACCGATGCTACGTTCAGTTTAAGAACCTCTGATTGTTTCCGTCAGACATCGTTACCACCAGTGTGGATCACGATGCGGTGGAAGCTAGCCCTGCTCTACTGTAAAAGACATACATTGGTGTTTTTCGTATAATCTGTCTTTTAAGGATATGATTCCGGGTGTGTGTGTGTGTGTGTGTGTGTGTGTGTGGGGGGGGGGGGGGGGGGGGGGCGAAGACATGTCTTGCCCACGGTGCAAATCAGGCCAGGTCCGTCTATGATCGTCACTGTCATTCCTCCTCTACATGAACTGTCAGATAGTGTTTACTCTGTCCTGTCCAACAGCCCAATGAGTTCCAGGGTGAATCCTGAGCTTCTGTTGTGACCGTTCACCTATAATTCAGACCAGGAAAACCGCCACTACTCAATTTCTTTTTCGCGAATGGGAATTAGTGTGTAATTACAGTAGTTGCTGTGTGACAATTAAAGCCAAACAAGGCACCAGTCAGTCCCACAACACCACCAAACCTGACATATAGCAAAGCACTGTAAAGAACAATGAAATCACACCACAGCTCAATCACAAGCAGAAGAAACACGCTGTATTGAAGACATTAGAATTTTAAATGGCGCCAACCCAGCAAACATTCAAATAGCCGAGAGCGGCACCAAACACACACCAGCCCAGTTACCCTGCAGTCCAGGAGTTCAGTGTTACCTAACATTTGTCACAGGGAGGGGGAAATAAGCGAATAATCACTACAATTTTCTACCTTTGTTCTACATTCAAGTCCGCAGCAGTGAATGACAGCAGCGTTCACTTCCGTAGTCGACTGTTTAGTTTTCGCGGGTGGTCGGAGCTGGTGGGCTTGGTCAAATGTGATTGGCTGGACTGTTGTCAATCAAATGTAAGTTGGCCAATGACATAGGCCTATTAATGTAAGGGACTGGGGTACGCTTCATTTCAGTACCCCGGTACACCACAAAGGCGGGAAAACGTTTTAATGCCATAAAATGGTGGTGGTGTGCGTGTGTGTGTGTGTGTGTGTATGTGTGTGTGTGTGTGTGTGTGTGGGGGGGGGGGGGGGGTGAAATCGCCTTTTTGTAAAAGTGGGGGTGTTGCAACACCCCCATCTCCCACGGGTGAAACGCCCATGGGTGTGACTGTGTAAACATATTAATGTCCTCATAAATATATGAATACAAATACACATACACACACACACACACTCGTTTCCATGTCTCATAAGGACCAAGTTTATAATCAAGTAGCCATCGGGTGTAAATATCCTTTGTTATCTATAAAATAAAATAAATTACAAAAATTAGACAACTAAATTAAATAAAAAAATTGAGTGAATCAATTAATAATTAAAAATAAAATACATGGAAATAAATACTATTTAAAAATAATAAATACATTTTAAAAAATGTATATATGCAAATGTATTTGTATTTATAAATGTATAGTTCCTGTGTTTGAACAATAGGTGTCACTATTTATTCAACAACCAGTTTTGTTTAATGAAGTCGCTATTTCAGTTAATTTTTAAAAACACTGTTAAAGTGGGAATTACATTTTTTTCACATTTCAGGACCTGGTACTGGTCTTTCCAGTGTTTTTATTTTGAAGGGCCTGTGTGCTTTTACTTTGACAGTTTTACATCCCGCTCTTTGTCCTCCTCTCCTTAGACCAGTTGTTACCCGGTGCTTTTATTCTGAAGGGCCTGTGTACTCTTAATTTGACAGGTTCTTCCGTACTAACTTCACGCGTGTCTCCAAACTCTGTGTCTCCGCGGGTCCGTCCACACCAGCTCCACTCTTCCGCCGACCCGGATATGGTCGAACCGGACCCGCGGCAGTTCTGAACCAGCCTTCGAACCGACAGCGGCTGTGAAGAGGCACCGGGGCCGACGGAAGAACGACCAGAGGCGGGCAGATCCGCTGCCGGGACTCGGGTGTTCGGACTACGGGCAGAATGTGGCCGCGGAGCCTGGGCACAGCGGCCCGATCCGCGGGGCTCAGCCTGGGAACAGGACCGGTGGCGCACGGGCGGACAGTGGCCGGCCGCCGCATGGGGACCCACGGGCGGAACGAGCCACGGGAGCCGCTGAACTCCCGGAAAGGAGCCAAGGAGTTCATCTACCGGCTGCAACCCGAGGAGAGGGGCTGTCTGCTGCGGGAGCTGCAAGCCTTCCAGTCCAGGGCCATAGCACAAGGTGAGGTCAGAGGTCGGGGCTACTTCAGGGTCCTGGAACAGCAGCTGGAGATCCCAGAAATCTTTGAATTTCCATGTTATGTTTTCAAGGTCTGGAAAGTGAGTTGTGGCGAAGACACGAACTGCGGGTGTGTAAGACGCATGAGACAGAACAGGTCACATGACATTGGAAAAGATTTAAAGAAAACCACACCCATTCCAAAGGTCAAAGGTCACATGCACTGAGATTTATGTATTCCCCTTCACGTGTATTCCTATCTTAATGGGGATATTGATATGTTTACACAGTCACACCATGGGAACCTCTGACACTATGGGAACTATGGGAAATTCAGGTCCCCACGAGGGTTAAATATAAACAAAGGTCCCCCCTCCTCTGTGGCGGCTGTGGCTCAGTTGGTACAGTGGGTCGCCCAATGACCGAAGGGTTGGCAGATCGCCTCCTGACTCTGGCTGTCCACATGTTCAAATGTCCATGTGTCCAAGTGTCCACAAGCGAAACAATATTTAAAGATGTGTTTACTAAAAATATTAAATGTGTGTGTTTATTTATGTATATATGTGACCCACCACCACGAAACCAGGCATAAGTGTCTGGAAATCAAAACTGAGTTATCTGTGTAGCTTGGTAGAGTGGAAACTAAGGTTTAAGATGGTGAAAAAATGATGTTTCTATCATAAGTAGAACCAAAGTTATGGTCATTTTAATATCCACAGTTGGACCTATTATGCAATTTGCATATTTTTAGATATTGTCCGTTAAAGTTTTGGATTGTTTTGGGGTAGGAAGTCCTTAGCAACGCATAATAATTCGTATCCGATTGACAAAAATTATTCACAGATGTTAAAGGACACTCTGATGGACATGTCACAGAAGTTCTATATATTATAATAATAGGACAGAATTGCAACGTATTATAATCATTTGGCTTACACCATTGGACAAGAGCATTCAACATAGGCTTTTACCTCGTACCGAACACTTGGATGTTTACTCACGGAACGGAGATCGTTTTGTTCGGCGAAAAGAGGTGGAAGTCGTCTTTGTCTTTGCTCAGCAATCCTTAAACTTTTGTCACCGCTTAAATAATTGACTCAATAAACACCTTTATTGATTGGATTTCAATATAATGACCACAGGAAGTGAACATAGAGATGTTACGGTACCGTTTTTTGATATGGTGTAAACACAAATAAGGAATAACCTTCCAGGCTAAATTTGGCTGTAGCTCTGAACGGCTCAGTGCGACTTATGCCTGGTTTCGTGGGTGGCGGGTCACATATATATAAATGTATTTTTTTTATTTAATTAACTTTTTATTTATTGATCATTTTTGAAAAATACATTTATTTTATTAGATTTTTATTCATTCATTCACTTTTATTAATATATTTTGTATAAACATTTCAAATTTTTATCATAATTGTTTTATTTTAAAAAATGGCTTTGATAGTGAGTGTGTGATTTGATTACAAACCTAGTCCTCATAAGACATTTAAATGTGTGTGTGTTCAGTCAAATACCACAGAAGTTTAGACTCCGTCCATGTGGAGGACAGTCATGTGATCATGTGTGTTCTAGACCTCCTGTTGGCTGTGTGGTCTGGTGGGCAGGGTTTAGTATTCTGCTGTTGGTTATGTGGGTGGGGTTATTGGTTGTGTACAGGGTTTATTATTGCAGTCAGTCCACTGTGGTGCGTTCATGTTCCATGTGGTTCTTCACTTTCTGAAGTCAAAGCTGGTCCCAGTCCTTCTGGGTGTGTGTGTGGGCGGGGGGGTTGCTAAGCAATGTAGCTTACTGACTGGGATGGAATTGGTTTCCTAGCAACATGGGTTCATTCTTTTGGAGTTTTGTCACAAACGGAAGGAAACATCTGATCTGACAATACAGGGGGCGGAGCTCCTGAGGTCAAAGGGCGGAGCTCCTGAGGTCAAAGGAAGGAGAGGGGGGTGGAACTCCTGAGGTCAAAGGAAGGAGAGGGGGGTGGAACTCCTGAGGTCAAAGGAAGGAGAAGGGGGCGGAGCTTCAGCAACAGTAAAGTTAAAATAAGACTGGAATGTTTGTCCTCAAATAGACACTGACCTTTTCCTCACTGTTGAAACAGGATCTGCACATGCTCAGTTCATCATCTCTACTGCACATGCTCAGTTCATCATCTCTACTGCACATGCTCAGTTCATCATCTCATCACTTCTTCTTTCTCCTCTTCCTCAGTGACAGTCTTTCTCCTCTTCCTCAGTGACAGTCTTCCTCCTCCTCTTCCTCCTCTTCCTCAGTGACAGTCTTCCTCCTCTTCCTCAGTGACAGTCTTCCTCCTCTTCCTCAGTGACAGTCTTTCTCCTCTTCCTCAGTGACAGTCTTCCTCCTCTTCCTCAGTGACAGTCTTCCTCCTCCTCTTCCTCCTCTTCTTCAGTGACAGTCTTCTTCCTCCTCTTCCTCGGTGACAGTCTTCCTCCTCTTCCTCAGTGACAGTCTTCCTCCTCTTCCTCAGTGACAGTCTTCCTCCTCCTCTTCCTCGGTGATGGACAGTGTTATAGTGTTTTCAGTCTCAGATTTCAGGTCAAAGCTGATTTTTGGAGCAGATACTGATTTATTTTTTTCTCTGTGAAATGGAACAAACGTCAGAAAATGTAGATAATGACACTTTATTCCCTATTTGTATGTAATGTAAGGCACAGGGGTATATTATTATTAATTATAATTATTATGACTGTGTAGTGTGAGGGTGTGCTTTACGGTTGTGGATAGAGAACTCAGTAAATCCACCCTGAAAAGACCAAAATCTGACTTTTTATCAGTGGGTGATGTCATCGCTAGAGCACGAGAGAAGAAAAAATTAAGCTGAAAAATGTCTCAATAACTCGTCCTCACGGCAAAACCATAAATAGTAGACAAACAATCTTTTCCACAAATGTTGCCATGGTTCTGAGAATTCAAACAAACCAGGGTTTGAAGATCTAGCTCTTTTTAAAGTGAAATGACAGGAACCTGTTTGGGATGATGTCAGGGATTTCTGTCAATAGACTTCTATTGGAAAAATCATTTCTGTCTCATGTTGAGTTCAGTGTTTTTGAAATTGTTCTAACTCACTTATTTTTCACAGTACACACATAAAAAGTACATGTACTTGTTCCTCAGACCCTCCTGTCACTCATCATCAACTTTGTTTTCACCAATTATTTACAGTTTTACCAAAAATCACAGGAGTTCAGAGGCATGGTTTAACATTCAGACAGACTTTACTCCAGTCAGCTCTGTGTGTCTGCGTGTGGAACTACAGGCTGGTTTCCATGGCAATGGGGAAAGTCCCTTACTCACAGAAAATGGGAGGAGCTTTAAGAGAAGTGACTCAGTCCACAAACACTGACAGATTCCACATTACATTTCCTTCAACTGATGGATGGAAGTTTATTATTATTATTATTATTATTATTATAATTGTCATTATTGACAGATAGGAAACCTGACATGGACTTCAAAATGATATCATGACCTTTGACCTTGAAAGGTCAAACCTATATTCTCCATTCAGACCTAAAACACTTGTAAGGGTTTGTTGTACCATGTACCACTTATTATCATTCACTCATGTGCAGGGGGGCGTGTCCCTCTCACGTAATATTATGATTGTTGTTATTATTGTTGTGATTGTTATTATTAGTCATTATTATTGTTATTGTTATTATTATTTTGTTCTTAATCTTTCAGTGTAAAACCAACTTCACCTGCAACTATAACACTTATGACTGACTCCTCCTCTTCTCCTCCTCCTCTTTCTCTTCCTTCTCCTCCTCTTTCCCTTCCTGCTCTTTCTCCCCCGTCCTCCTCCCTTTGTCCTCCTCTATCTCCACGTCCTTTTTCACCCACTTTTTCTCTTCCTCTTTCTCCCCCTCCTCCTCAATCTCTTCCTCCTTTTCCTCCCCCTCCTCTTTTTTCCCCCTTTTCCTTCTCAATCTCCTCTTTCTTCCCCTCCTCCTACTCCTGCTCCTCCTTTCTCCTCCTCCTCTCCTCCTCTTTTTTCTCTCCCTCCTTCTCCCCCTCTTCCCCCCTCCTCTTTCTTCACCTCCTCTGCCCCCCTTTTTCTCCTCCTCTTTCTCATCCTCCTCCTCAATCTCTTCCTCCTTTTTCTCCCCATCCTCCTCCTCCTCCTCCTCCTCCTCCTCTCCCCCTCCTCCTTTTTCTCCCCCGCCTTCTCCTCCTCCTTCTCTTTCTCCTCCTTTTTCTCCCCCTCCTTCTTCCCCTCTCCTCCTCCTTCTCATCCTCCTTCTGCTCCTCCTCTTCTCCTCCTTCTCCCCCTCATTTCTCCTCCTGCTGTTCCCCCTCCTCCTCCTCCTCCTCCTCTTTGTCCTCCTCTTTCTCCCCCTTCTTCTCCCCCTCCTTCTCCCCCTCCTTCTCCTCCTCCTCCTCTTTGTCCTCCTTTTTCTCCCATCCTCCTCCTCTTCTCCTCCCCCTCCTTCTCTTTCTCCTCCTTCTTCCCCTCTCCTCATCCTTCTCCCCCTCATTTCTCCTCCTGCTGTTCCCCCTCCTTCTCCTCCTCTTTGTCCTCCTCTTTCTCCCCCTTCTTCTCCCCCTCCTTCTCCTCCTCCTCCTCTTTGTCCTCCTTTTTCTCCCCCTCCTCCTTTTTCTCCCATCCTCCTTCTCTTTCTCCTCCTTTTTCTCCCCCTCCTTCTTCCCCTCTCCTTCTCCTTCTCCCCCTCATTTCTCCTCCTGCTGTTCCCCCTCCTCCTCCTCCTCCTCCTCTTTCTCATCCTCTGTCTCCCCCTCCTCCTCAACCTCCTCCTTTTTTTCTCCTCCTCCTCTTGCTCCTCCTCCCCCTCTTGCTCCTCTGCCTCTTCTCCTCCTTCTCCCCCTCCTCTTCTCCTATTTTTTTCTCTCCCTCCTTCTCCCCCCCTCTTTCTTCACCTCCCTCCTCCCCCTTTTCTCCTCCTCTTTCTCCCCCTCCTCCTCAATCTCTTCCTCCTTTTTCTCCCCCTTCTTCTTCCCCTCTCTTCCTCCTCCTTCTTCTCCTCCTCTTCTCCTTCTCCCCCTCATTTCTCCTCCTGCTGTTCCCCCTCCTTCTCCTCCTCCTCCTCTTTGTCCTCCTCTTTCTCCCCTTCTTCTCCCCCCTCCTTCTCCTCCTCCTCCTCTTTGTCCTCCTTTTTCTCCCCCTCCTCCTTTTTCTCTCATCCTTCTCCTCCTCCTTCTCTTTCTCCTCCTTTTTCTCCCCCTCCTTCTTCCCCTCTCCTTCTCCTTCTCCCCCTCATTTCTCCTCCTGCTGTTCCCCCTCCTCCCCCTCCTCCCCTCCTCCTCCTCTTTGTCCTCCTCTTTCTCTCCCCCTCCGCCTCTTTCTCCCCCTCCTCCTCAACCTCCTCCTTTTTTCTCCTCCTCCTCTTGCTCCTCCTCCCCCTCTTGCTCCTCTGCCTCTTCTCCTCCTTCTCCCCCTCCTCTTCTCCTATTTTTTTCTCTCCCTCCTTCTCCCCCCCTCTTTCTTCACCTCCCTCCTCCCCCTTTTCTCCTCCTCTTTCTCCCCCTCCTCCTCAATCTCTTCCTCCTTTTTCTCCCCCCTTCTTCTTCCCCTCTCTTCCTCCTCCTTCTTCTCCTCCTCTTCTCCTCCTTCTCCCCCTCATTTCTCCTCCTGCTGTTCCCCCTCCTTCTCCTCCTCTTCTCTCCCTTTCTCCTCCTCCTCTACCTCCTCTTTGTCCTCCTCTTTCTGCCCCTCCTCTTACTCCCCCCCTTCTTCTTTTTCTCCCTCTTCCCCTCCTCTTTCTCCCCTCCTTTTTCTCCCCCTCCTCTTTCTCTTCCTTCTCCTCCTTCCTCCTCCTACTTTCTCCTGCTCTTTCTCCCCCATTCTCCTCCCTGTTTCCTCCTCTTTCTCCTCCCCCTTCTCCTCCTCCTCTTTCTCCACCTCCTTCTCCTCCCCCTTTTTCTCCTCCTCTTTCTCATCCTCTTTCTCCCCCTCCTCCTCAATCTCTTCCTCCTTTTTCTCCCCCTCCGCCTCTTTCTCCCCCTCCTCCTCAACCTCCTCCTTTTTTTCTCCTCCTCCTCTTGCTCCTCCTCCCCCTCTTGCTCCTCTGCCTCTTCTCCTCCTTCTTCTCCCCCTCCTCTTCTCCTATTTTTTTCTCTCCCTCCTTCCCCCCCCCTCTTTCTTCACCTCCCTCCTCCCCTTTTTCTCCTCCTCTTTCTCCCCCTCCTCCTCAATCTCTTCCTCCTTTTTCTCCCCCTTCTTCTTCCCCTCTCTTCCTCCTCCTTCTTCTCCTCCTCTTCTCCTCCTTCTCCCCCTCATTTCTCCTTCTGCTGTTCCCCCTCCTTCTCCTCCTCTTCTTCTCTCCCTTTCTCCTCCTCCTCTACCTCCTCTTTGTCCTCCTCTTTCTGCCCCTCCTCTTACTCCCCCCTTCTTCTTTTTCTCCCTCTTCCCCTCCTCTTTCTCCCCTCCTTTTTCTCCCCCTCCTCTTTCTCTTCCTTCTCCTCCTTCCTCCTCCTACTTTCTCCTGCTCTTTCTCCCCCATTCTCCTCCCTGTTTCCTCCTCTTTCTCCTCCCCCTTCTCCTCCTCCTCTTTCTCCACCTCCTTCTCCTCCCCCTTTTTCTCCTCCTCTTTCTCATCCTCTTTCTCCCCCTCCTCCTCAATCTCTTCCTCCTTTTTCTCCCCCTCCACCTCTTTCTCCCCCTCCTCCTCAATCTCCTCCTTTTTTTCCCTCCTCCTGCTCCTGCTCCTCCTCTTTCTCCCCCTCCCCCTCTTCCTCCTCCGCCTCTTCTCCTCCTTCTTCTCCCCCTCCTCTTTCTCCCCCTCCTCTTCTCCTCCTCCTTCTCCTCCTCCTTCTCTCCCTCCTCTTCTCCTCCTTCTCCTCCTTCATCTCCTCCTCTTCTCCTCCTTCTCCCTCTCCTCTTTCTCCTCCTGCTCTTTCTCCCCATCCTCCTCCCTTTTTCCTCTTTCTCCTCCTCCTTCTCCTCCCCCTTTTTCTCCTCCTCTTTCTCCCCTCCTCCTCAATCTCTTCCCCCTTTTTCTCCCTCTCCTCCTTTCTCCCCCTCCTCCTCCTCCTCTCTTCCTCCTTTTTCTCCCCCTCCTTCTTCCCCTCTTCTCCTCCTCTTCCCCCTCTCCTCCTTTTTCTCCCCCTCCTTTTCCTCCTCCTTCTCCTCCTCCTCAGAGACCCAGGAACCTACTCCTCCCACCTCCTCCCAGATTCGCTACAGTGAGTTTCTCGTCATTGTCATAGTTACCAGAACTGAACCAGAGCCACAGTTTATTAGAAATAATTAAATGTATTAAATATTTAAATCAGATGAAACTAAAAACAATATCACTTTTATTTAAAGACATTTATTATTAAGGCGATTATTTTATTTTTATGTAATATTTTGACCATTTTTATATAATTTCATTAATTGTGATACAATAATATGGCAAATTTTTTGAGATTCTTATGTTGTTAGTTCTATGTTCTCATTTTTTGGGTTCTTGGTTCTATGTTCTCAGTTCTGGTTTTCTTAATGCTATGTTCTCAGTTTTTCTTAAGTCTCAGATAAAGTTCTTTTGTGTTCTTCAGTTTTGTTCCATAACTCCATCCCCTTTGTTGGCTTCGGTTTCCTTGACAACGCCATCATGATCGCAGCTGTGAGTCTACATTCTGAGTTCTATACATGTTCTCTTGGTTCTAAGTGTGGTTCTAAGGGTGGTTTCAATTCAATTCAATTTTATTTATAAAGCCCTAAATCACAACAAAGTCGTCTCAGAGGGCTTTACAAAAACACAATCAACTACAGAAATACATGAAAAGTCCCAGGCATCCCCTGTCCTTAGACCCTCCTTCTCGGCAAGAAAAAACTTCAAAACCCAGTGGGAAAAAGAAGAAATCTCGAGGAGAACCACATTGAAGGACAGATCCACTCCCATGGACGTCCATATATAGATGCAGGAAGGGGGGCTGGTCCAGACAGGCAGGGGCGGTGGTCCGGGGTCACAGGTCAGCACAGGCAAGATACTCCAGATCCTGTCGTCCATGGCTCCCGTGCAGGCACTGTCAGGAGAGCCACCACTCCCCCCAGGGGGGGAGGGGGGAAAGGGGACACCAGGTGACTAGTCATGAACAGACTTGGTAAGAAAGATAGGTTATAAAAATGACAGAAACAGGTGTGAGGAAGAGAAAGAGAAGAAAGAACTCAGTGTCTGTACTTCCCCCAGCATTCTAACTCCTATGGCAGCCTAGACTGAACTGTGACTCATACATCATGTATACATGATATATGAGTCACATAATTTTTAACTAACCTGACCATAGTCTTTCTCAAACAGGAAGGTTTTAAGCCTAATTTTAAATGTAGAGACTGTTTCGGCGTTTTTAATATTAAAGGGAAGCTGATTCCATAAGACAGGGGCCTGATAACTAAATGCTCTAGCTCCTACTGTACTTTTAGAAACCCTAGGAACTTTCAGTAAACCTGCATTCTGAGAACGAAGGGTTCTATTGGGTTGGTACGGAACCAGATCATCTTTAAGATAAGAGGGGCCCATACCATTAATGGATTTTAAATTTAATTCTAGACTCAACTGGTAGCCAGTGAAGGGTTTGGAGCACAGGGGTGATGTGTTCTCTTCTATTTGATCCTGTTAATAATCTTGCTGCTGCATTTTGAACCAGTTGAAGCTTTTTAGGGAATATTTAGGACACGCTACAAGTAAGGAGTTGCAATAATCTAATCGTGATGTAACAAATGCATGAATTAATTTTTCTGCAGTCGTTTTAGACAGAATATTCCTAATTTTGGCTAATGTTGCACAAGTGAAAGAAGGCTGTTCTGCAAGTTTGGTTAATGTGCATTTTGAATGAAAGATCTGGATCAAATAAAACTCCTAAATGTTTAACTGTGGCACTGGGTGTTAGACTTAAGTTGTCCAGAGTAACTATGTGGTCAGGTAGGGAGTCTCTCGCATTTTTAGGATCAATTGTAACGACTTCAGTTTTTTCAGGGTTCAGTAAAAGATAATTGGCACTCATCCAAATTTTTATGTCTTGTACACATGTACTTAGTTTATCTATTTGTCTGGTCTGATCAGGTTTAATCGATAAATATAGCTGTGTGTCATCTGCATAACAATGAAAATTAATACCATGATTTGTAATGTTACCTAAAGGGAGCATATATAGTGTAAACAAAATAGGCCCAAGGACTGACCCTTGAGGAACGCCATAATTAACTCTGGAGGACTGCGATGATTGTTGATTGACGTGAACAAATTGGTAGCGATTAGATAAATATGATTTAAACCAGCAGAGGGCTGCTCCTCTAATACCTATATCATATTCTATTCTGTGCACTAAGATACTGTGGTCGATGGTGTCAAAGGCTGCACTAAGGTCTAATAACACCAGGACCCATATTAATCCGATGTCAGCGGCTAATAATAAGTCATTAGTAACTTTAACTAACGCTGTTTCAGTGCTATGATGGGCACGAAAGCCAGACTGAAACTGTTCAAATAAACTATTATCCTGCAGGAATTGGCACAGCTGTTTAACTATTACTCGTTCTAAAACCTTTGACAGGAAGGGCAAATTAGATATAGGCCTATAATTGGCTAAAATGTCAGGATCTAGGGTAGGCTTTTTCAGAATTGGTTTAATAACAGCATATTTAAATGACTGTGGCACATATCCAGTAATTAATGAAGTGTTAATTATATTTAGGACAGTGCTAATAATTAGGGGCAGAATCTCTTTAAAGAGTTTTGTTGGGATTGGATCTAAGAGGCAGGTGGCTGATTTGGAAGACATGATAATAGATGTTCTAAGGGTGGATCAGGGTGGTTCTCAGGATGGTTCTTTTTTTTCAGGGAACACAGATTGAACTCTCCATCGGAGTCACTCTAGGAATCTCTACTATGGCTGGTAAGGTCAAAGGTCAACAGGTGTCTTTATTATTATTCTGTAAAAACTAAGTTTGTTTAGACGAATAATGTTACTGTGTTTCCTCTCTCTCTCTGCCTCTCTCTGTCTCTCTCTCATCCCTCTCTTCTTCTCTCTCTCATCTTCTTCCTCCTCTCTCTCTCACCCTCATCTTCTTCCTCCTCCTCTCTCCCTCTCTCCTCTTCCTCCTCTCTCTCTCCTCTTCCTCCTCGATCTCTCTCTCACCCTCCTCTTCCTCCTCTCTCTCTCTCTCTCTCCTCTTCCTCCTCGATCTCTCTCTCACCCTCCTCTTCCTCCTCTCTCTCTCTCACCCTCTTCTCTCTCTCTCTTCTCTCACCTCTCCCTCCTCCTCTCTCTCTCTCACCCTCTTCTCTCTCTCTCTTCTCTCACCTCTCCCTCCTCCTCTCTCTCTCTCCACTTCCTCCTCTCTCCTCTTCCTCCTCTCTCTCTCTCTCCTCTCCCTCCCCGATCTCTCTTTCTTCCTCCTCCTCTTCCTCAGCTGCAGCTCTTGGTAACCTGGTGTCAGATTTAGCAGGTCTGGGGTAAGAAAAGAAAAAAAAACCTCATGTTACAATGTTTTTGTTTTGTTTTTTTAGAATTTTGTAAAAATACATATTTACTTTTTACTTATTTTTGTTATTTTAAAATGATGATTATTTTTGTATTCAGTCATTCATTTTATTCCCTTTTTTTTTTTTTTGTATCACAATTTTATTGGCTGTGGCTCAGCTGGTAGAGCAGGTCGTCCAATGATCGAAGGGTTGGCGGTTCGCATCCCGGCTCTGGCTGTCCACATGTCGAAGTGTCCTTGGGCAAGACACTGAACCCTAAATTGCTCCCGGTAGAGTCAGGCAGCGCCAGTGTATTGGCAGCAACCGTCTACTGGTGTATGAGTGTGTGTGTGAATGGGTGAATGTGAGGAATTGTAAAGAACTTTGGGCAACAAGTGGTGAATAAAATGCACTATATAAGTACAGTCCATTTATTTAAAAAAAAGGTTTATGATCAAAACTGGACACAAACCTAAACAAATGTGTGTTCCTATCTTTATGGGGACATTGATATGTTTACACACTCACACCCTGAATTCAGGTCCCCACGAGGCTTAAATATAAATAAAGGTCCCCACTAGTAAAATAGAAATGAAGTGGCTCTATAAATACGTTTTTGTTTTTTCCTGGAAGTCCCCATAAAGCTAGAGGGAAACGTGTATTTTAAAGGTTTGAAGATATTTAATTAACCCTTTAACTCCTGATGTGTCAGCGCTGACACCTTCTGAACGGATGGTTTAGTTTAAACACTCAGAATAATTCCAGTTTTATTTTTTATTTCACTGATAATTTAGTTGATGGAACTAACGTACAGGTGTAAAACAAACAACTGATTTAAAAAAACAAAACAAAAGTTAAACTACTGGAACCAAATTACAACAAGGGTTGGGACGATATGCTTTTATGCCAATTCGATTTAAATTGTGATTCGTGGATGTTCCAGATTCTTCTCTTGTCTTTTAATTCAATTAAATTTTATTTATAAATCCCCAAATCATAACAAAGTCATCTCAGAGGGTTTTAGAGAAACGATCAACTACAGAGATATATGAAAAGACCCTCCCCCTGGTCCCTAGACCCTCCTTCTCAGCAAGAAAAAAAGTTCCAAACCCAGTGGGAAAAAGAATAAATCTTGGGTAGAGCCAAACTGAAGGACAGATCCACTCCCATGGACGGACAGACTATAGATGAACGTCCATTTATAAATGAAGGGGGGGGGGGCTGGTCCATCCACCAGACAGGTGAGGGAGGAGGTCCGGGGTCACAGGTCAGCACAGGACACAAGTGAGTCACCACAGATCCTGTCGTCCATGGCTCCGATGCAACCACTGCCAAGGGAGCCACCACTCCCTCTGGGTGGAGGTGGCACCAGGTGACTAGACATGAACAGACTTGGTATGAAAGATAGGTTATAAAAATGACAAAAACAAACACGAGAGAGAGAGAGAAGGAGAAAGAACTCAGTGTCTGTACTTCCTCTATCATTCTATCTCCTAGTGCAGCTTAGACTGAACTGTGGCTTCAGTCTGATTAAAAACAAACATGAATATTTTCATGTGTCGACATCTTTAACACCAGAGCAGGTGAAACAGCTGATGATGATCCTACAGATCCTATCAGCAGACTTATTTCCCCCAACAAATACACATCATATGTGAGTCAGTTCACATTTATTCATCAGTAATATATTTGACCCAGACTGTGGGAAGTAAACTGCTCCATTTATGTCCAACACAAACAGGAGCCTTTAAATGAACAGACTTATAATAAAGTGAACTTTATGCTGCTCTTCCTTCTGTTACAAACACCACACACTTTAACTGATGTTGATTCTTTAACTAGATTTATTCACCAACAACTCATTTTCTCTAAGTTTTCAGATATCCTGCGCTGTTGAATACACCACAGATGTTACGATGGTCTTGAACGCGCCACCTCTGTGTTTAGAATTAGCCTGTGTTGTTGCTAACATCTCACCCTCTGTTTCCAACTCTAGTTCATATCGTCCTCGTTTATTACTGTGTGTAAATGACACAAGGTCACATTAATAACAGTTGAATAGATATTATCATAGTGTATTGTTTATCTGTGCAGAAGTTAATGCTGTTTAACACTGGTGTGTTGTTGAAGCTAATAGCATAATAAGCTAGCTGTCATCCGTGTGTCTTTTCTGTGTATTCCATGACACATATTATACATCTGACTGATTCATAGAGTCGACTATGCTCTTTACAAGAGCTATTTTTTCACCTTAAAATAAATAATTTAAATATGGGAAAAAAACAAAAAGTCTCGACTGTTTTTTGTGCATTTTTTCATGTTATTTGTTATTTTCTGAACATTTATTAGTTTCTGTTTGTTGTTGCTTATTTTTTCTCCATTTGTTAATTTTTTCATAATTTTTCTTCAGTTGTGTTCTGTTAGTGTCTACCGTTGTTCATGTTACACATTATTTTGTCAGTTTAATATAAATTTTTGTTCATTTTATTGATCACTTTGACAGTTTTTGTTCTTTTTTTTGCTTATTTTATCTTTTTTTTTTTTTTTTTACTGTGGAACTACTTGCGTTTCAGGAGTTAAATGGTTAACAAAGATATCTGAATTTATTTTTATGTAATTTCTGAAAATTTTCAAAATAATTTTACATTTAATTTTCTAATTTGTATTTCTTTATTTAATCTTTTTAGTTATCTTAATTTTATTAAAAACAATGGCTCAATACATTTAAAAATATGCGTGTGTGTCTCTGTGTGTGTGTGTGTCTGTGTCTGTGTGTGTATGTGTGTCTGTGTGCGTCTCTGTGTGTGCGTCTTTGTGGGTGTGTGTCTGTGTGTGTATTTGTGTCTCTGTGTGTGTGTGTGTGTGTGTGTATCTGTGTGTGTGTGCGTCTGTGTGTGTGTGTATATGTCTGTGCGTGTGTGTGTGTGTGTGTGTATATGTCTGTGCGTGTGTGTGTGTGTGTATATGTCTGTGCGTGTGTGTGTGTGTGTGTGTGTATATGTCTGTGCATGTGTGTATATGTCTGTGGGTGTGTGTATATGTCTCTGCGTGTGTGTGTATATGTCTGTGCGTGTGTGTTTATATGTCTGTGCGTGTGTGTGTGTGTGTATATGTCTGTGCGTGTGTGTATATGTCTCTGCGTGTATGTGTGTGCGTGTGTATATGTCTGTGCGTGTGTGTGTATATTATGTCTGTGTGTGTTTGTCTATGTGTGTTTGTGTGTGTGTATTTGTGTCTGTGTGTTTGTGTGTCTGTCTTTGTGTGTCTCCGTCTCTGTGTGTCTGTGTTTGTGTGTCTGTCTTTGTGTGTCTCTGTGTGTCTGTCTGTGTGTGTGTGTGTGTGTGTGTGTGTGTGTGTGTGTGTGTGTGTGTACGTGTGTTTCTGTGTGTGTGTCTTTGTGTCTGTTTGTCTCTCTGTGTCTCTGTGCGTGTGTGTCTCTGTGTGTCTTTGTGTGTCTGTGTGTGTAGTCTTGCAGGTTACGTGGAGGCATTGGCCTCTAAACTGGGGTTGTCGGTTCCAGATCTCACGCCCAAACAGGTGGACATGTGGCAGACCAGAGTTTCCGCCCACATGGTGAGTAGCCCGTCCCACATAGCTAGTTTGCCTGTCAACAGGATTACGCAAAAAGTTCTGAACAGATTTTGATCAAACTTTCAGGAATGATAGATAATGGGTCAAGGAAGGAAGCAATGAGTAATGAAGGTTAAAGGTTAAGGTCACACTAAAGGTCAACATTTAAAACACATCAGTGGTAATATCTTAGCATTCAGACACCATAGCTTCTGGTGTATTTTTCACTCACATGGTCTGACCTTTGACCCCTGACCCTAACCCTTGGTGGAGGTCTGCTGTCTTTGACTTGTTATCCCATGACTAACTTTTTATCTGATAATGTGGTCTTTTTTTGGCCAAATATTTAATGTGTGTATTTGTCGTGTATTCCATCAGTTTTTTGTTGTTCTCTAACCTACACTACATGTCTGTGTTAATGTTATTAAGTGTTTGTTCGTCCGTTACTACTTGTTAGTGATCCTTTTTTGTCACAAGAGGACTGCGAATGCTAATGCTACACTCAACAAAAATATAAACGCAACACTTTTGTTTTTGCTCCCATTTTTCATGAGATGGACTTAAAGATGTAAAATTCATTCCAGATACACAATATTACCATTTCTCTCAAACATTGTTCACAAATCTGTCTAAATGTGTGATAGTGAGCACTTGTGCTTTGTTGAGATAATCCATCCCACCTCACAGGTGTGCCACATCAAGATGCTGATCTGACATCATGATTAGTGCACAGGTGTACCTTATACTGCCCACAATAAAAGGCCACTCTGAAATGTGCAGTTTTGTCTCACAGCAAAATGCCACAGATGTCACAAGCATTGAGGGAGCGTGCAGTTGTCATGCTGACAGCAGGAATGTCAACCACATCTGTTGCTCGTGCATTGAATGTTCATTTCTCCACCATAAGCCTTCTCCAAAGGCGTTTCAGGGAATATGGCAGTACATCCAACTGGCCTCACAACCGCAGACCACGTGTGACCACACCAGCCCAGGACCTCCACATCCAGCAGGTTCACCTCCAAGATGGTCTGAGACCAGCCACTCAGACAGCTGCTGAAACAATTGGTTTGCATAACCAAACAATTTCTGCACAAACTGTCAGAAACCGTCTCAGGAAAGCTCAACTGCATGCTCGTCGTCCTCATTGGGGTCTTAACCTGACTCCAGATCGTCGCCGTAACAGACTTGAGTGGGCAAATGCTCACATTCGATGGCGTCTGGCACGTTGGAGAGGTGTTCTCTTCACGGATGAATCTGGGTTTACATTGTTCAGGGCAGATGGCAGACAGCGTGTGTGGCGTCGTGTGGGTGAGCGCTTTGCTGATGTCAATGTTGTGGATGGAGTGGCCCATGGTGGTGGTGGGGTTATGGTATGGGCAGGCATTTGTTATGGACCAAGAACACAGGTGCATTTTATGGATGGCATTTTGAATGCACAGAGATACCGTGATGAGATCCTGAGGCCCATTGTTGTGCCATACATCCATGAACATCACCTCATGTTTCAGCAAGATAACGCACAGCCCCATGTTGCAAGGATCTGTACACAATTCTTGGAAGCTGAAAATGTCCCAGTTCTTGCATGGCCAGCATACTCACCGGACATGTCACCCATTGAGCATGTTTGGGATATACTTGACCGGCGTATTCGACAGCGTGTACCAGTTCCCACTAATATCCTAAACTTCGCACAGCCATTGAAGAGGAGTGGACCAACATTCCACAGGACACAATTGACAATCTGATAAACTCTATGCCAAGAATATGTGTTGCACTGCATGAGGCAAATGGTGGTCACACCAGATACTGACTGGTTCTGAGTCCCCAGACCCCCAATAAAGCAAAAAAAATGCACATTTCAGAGTGGCCTTTTATTGTGGGCAGTATAAGGCACACCTGTGCACTAATCATGATGTCAGATCAGCATCTTGATGTGGCACACCTGTGAGGTGGGATGGATTATCTCAGCAAAGCACAAGTGCTCACTATCACACATTTAGACAGATTTGTGAACAATGTTTGAGAGAAATGGTAATATTGTGTATCTGGAATGAATTTTAGATCTTTGAGTCCATCTCATGAAAAATGGGAGCAAAAACAAAAGTGTTGCGTTTATATTTTTGTTGAGTGTAATTAGCCTTTTGGCTACAATAGGCCTGTTCATTAATGTCATACTTAATAAAATGAAAAATGTTTTGGTTCAGTTTTAGAAACAGCCTAATGCCCAACTCTTCCGTTGGTGTTGTTCTAAAGTGGGTGTGGTTTTTGGTTTTTGTTCTCAGGGTAAAGCCATCGGCGTAACCATTGGCTGCATCCTCGGAATGTTCCCGCTTTTTTTTCTGAGCGATGACAACAAGAACAAAGACGAGGAAGGACGACCTGACACCCAAACCACAGCAGCGTCCTAACCACTGCACAACTGTCACTATAAGCACAGACCTAGAACACTACTGAGGAAAAATTGGACAAACTGAGGAGAAACAAAACCAATGGAGCTGAACTTTCTGGATCCAGTTCGCCTACCAACCTACCTACCACCAACCTACTTACTGCCTACCTACCTCAGCTTTCATTGGTCCAGTAACCTCTGGATTATTCAACTCTAAAGTTATTTGTTGGTTTAATTTGAAAAAGATAAAATGACACTATAGGTACTCGGCGTCGTGGGCTTGTCCAGGTCTGGCAGGGGGCAGCAGCCTCAGCCCAGACTAGAGCATGAAACAAGCCTTAAAAGTCAGACCCGAACCAGCCCGGGGCCTGATAGAACTGGACCTGTCTCATTTTGATTGACAGCTTTGTAGAGGCCACACCCTTTTGCAGCCCAAAATTTTACAAACGTGCACATATGACCTAAACTGACGATACCATCTGGAACCTTCCACAACTGATCCATTTTCAAAGGAGGGTCTTATCTAAAATCCTAACCTGTGATTAGATGAAGAATCTGTCCATTATCTTGACTGACTCGCTGCTTCAGACACTTAGGTTGAACAGCTTCAGTTCACATGAGGAAGAAGAACCATAACTGCAACAGACCGTCAAAAACAAAGACCACAGTATGACTGCACCTGAACGCACCGCTGTATGACTGCACCTGAACGCACCGCTGTATGACTGCACCTGAACGCACCGCTGTATGACTGCACCTGAACGCACCGCTGTATGACTGCACCTGAACGCACCGCTGTATGACTGCACCTGAACGCACCGCTGTATGACTGCACCTGAACGCACCGCTGTATGACTGCACCTGAACGCACCGCTGTATGACTGCACCTGAACGCACCGCTGTATGACTGCACCTGAACGCACCGCTGTATGACTGCACCTGAACGCACCGCTGTATGACTGCACCTGAACGCACCGCTGTATGACTGCACCTGAACGCACCGCTGTATGACTGCACCTGAACGCTCCGCTGTATGACTGCACCTGAACGCTCCGCTGTATGACTGCACCTGAACGTACCGCTTGTCTGGAAATGACCATTGATAAAAAAAGTCCAAATTGAGTGAAATAAAATCTTCAGTCCACCAGGGGGCAGTATTCAGTTACATGTTCTGCAGTGTGTGTAATAAACATTATCAACTGACAATGTTAACGTTCCATAATCCACAAACATGTTTTGTTTGTTGTCTTGTCATCTACACAGGACAGAGTGTGATGCACTGGTACTGATGAAAGCCTGTACAACAGGGTTCCCCAATTAGAGTTCATCAAGGGCCAAATTCGGACCTGGGCACCAAGCCGAGGGCCACAGCACCTGTGGGGCACACGGCGGCATGGAGGGGGGCGCCACAACAGTCCCACTCCAGTGACAGTACTGATAACAATGTTGAATCTGCACTTCTAGTGAATTATAACATTATTAGTTGTGCCTGGGATTCAAGAATACTATTGGTCAGGGTCACACAAAGATAAATTGCAGTCTGGAAACAAAAGTTGAGAACCAACCATTTACAGTCTGCTTGGAAAGTTACCTGATTTATAACGGCAGCTAGTCAACTCAAAATAAAATTTTAAAACCTACTTTTCTAGTCTGCTTGAACAAATCACCAGTAATACAGCTGTAACAGCAGCCAGTTGGACATACTTAAATGGGTGGTTTTTCATTTATTTACACCCAAATCCAAAACCAGCAGTGATGAGGGCACAGTTGTTACAGTGTAAAAATACCAAATCATCATCATCATCATCTCGTAGCCCTGGGGCCGTGGAGGCACTTTGACTTTTGAACAATTTTTCTCCATGCGGCGCGATTCCGGGCAATGAAATAAAATAATAAATAAAAATACCAAAAAACCCAGGAAAAAGAAAAAATAGTTACAAGAGATGTGATAACACTATAAAATAAAGTTGTCTTTTACCATTCAGCACTAAAAAAAACACAAAACAAACCACACTCTTACTTCTGCTTCAAATTAAAATCTCTCTAAATCTACAGAACTCCAACACCCCACACTACTGGGAAACACTCCCCTTTATATACCCTTAAGCTCCACCCTTGAGCCAATTACCAGATTATTTAATGAACAATCTACAATGTTAACATGCATCAAACTGAAATCATATTAACTCATATAAACAATGGCACTAAATATCCTCCATACAAGAACACAAAGTTGGTGTGGGCCAGTCTGTGTCTTCTCGCGGGCTGGAAATGGCCTACGGGCTGCCTATTGGGGAACCCTGCTGTACACTGTTAGCTCAACTGTTAGCGTCGTTGACAATCAAGCAGGTATATAAACACACGTCATATATAAACCAGTCACAGGTTAGTTTGACCTACTGACTTTAACTGATGACTCAACTATTGTTCAGTTCAATTAAACTTTAGTCCAAAATCACAACAAAAAAATATAATCAGTTACAGAAATGGATACAATAGGTAAGTCCTTAGCTCCTCCCCTTGTCCTTAGACCCTCCCCCTCTCCTTAGATCCACTCCCTGTCCACATTTTATTTTTCATATTTTCATAAATAATTGTCTTTTGTTTTCACTAAAGTAAGATCAAAGAAAAGTAAGATTGTATTTGTTGATTTATGAGCTGATTCTGTTTGTCCTGGTTCTGAACTGGTTCTACTGGATTTAAATGTGGTTCTGACCCAGTTCTACGGCATTTAAATGTGGAACTTGAAGTCAAATCCACGTTTTCAGGTTGTACATTTTACAAACCCTCCATCACATGTTTTTCCTCATGTTTTCCTTGTTCTTGAATGAACAGAGATGATGCATTCACTGACTCATGGAAACTGGGGTGTTGGTTGTTCCACATGGGCTCCACATGGGATAAGGTTAAGACTGCAGCAACAGTATGAGCTGATGTTCATGTGTTTAAGTCAAACTAACAGCATTAATAATAAATGTGTGTGTTGTTTTAAGACGAATTTGAACTGGATTATTATTATTATTATTCTGTTTGATCAATAAAGAAGTGTTTGTGCTGAACTGTGCTGCTTCTGTGTGGACGATCTGAGTACTGACCCACACCTGAGTACTGACCCACACCTGCACCTGCAGGAAAAAAAACTGACATGGTTTCAAGGACGGAAGTTCACAATGAGATAAAAAGTAAAAACTGAACAATTTAAATTTGATTCAATGTTTTTTTTTTTCATTTACTTAATATTTTAAACTTAAATACCTTTAGTTTTCCTGGATTAAATCTTTATATTTTCAACTCTGACTTTGTGACAAGTGTTATAAATATTATTAATATTAATATAAGTTCTTTATTTTTTTAGAAGTTAAATGAAAATAAAAACAAAAACACATTTACTTTGTGTCTTACTTTGAAAGGTGTCCCTCTGCTTCCTGTTTGGGGGGAAGGTGGTGGTGTATGTGTGTATGTCGGGTGAGGGCGGGGGGTGAAATCAGAGGGAGAAGGAAGTGGAGCCAGACTTTAAAACAACTACCACTGATACTGCTCCTCCTCTGAGTCTCCTCTTTCTCCTCTAGATCTCCTGCTCCTCCTCAGTGATGGATAGATCTCCTCCTGCTGGGTCCTCCCAACATGATGGGATGTACTTTAAACTGATGGAAGATGAAGAGCAGAAGAACACAGGTATGACCTCACCTTCATCATCTTCCTCTTCCTCAGATCAGTCTGTGTTTAAATTAATATATTTATTAAACTGATAAAAAAACAGACATGGAAAGCTGCACATCTCCAGGGCCGGAATCCTGCAGGTTTTCCCTGTTTTCCAGGTTTTTCCATCACAGCTGATTAGTTTACTGATCAGCTGATCGTCAGCTGATGGAAAAGGAAACATCTGAAACTATCAGGATACTGGTCTGAAGAAAATATTACCTATAACACCTCCTCTTCCCCCTCTTCCTCCCCCATTCTCCTCATCTCTGTCCTCTTCCTCATCCTTAATCCTTCTCCTCATTTTTGTCCTCCTTTCTCCTCCTCAGCCCTCCCAGTCTGGTCCTCCAGAGCTCGTCCTCCTGGTTGTTATTGTTTCCTTATTGTGTGTTTGGTGTCTCTGAACCTGGTCTTCCTCATCTCCCTTATCTCCGTCTCTGCTCACTGTAAGTAGCACACCTTCACCATCTTCAACATCATCATCATCAGCTGAGCTCGATTTCATTGGTGAATCAATTCAACCTGTACGTGCCTTGAATTAACCTGTATGTGTATATTAATCTTGTACATGCCTTTAATAACCCTGTATGTACCTTTAATAATCCGTACGTGCCTTTAATAACGCCTTACATGTCTTTAATAACCCTGAACATGTTTTTAATAAACCCGTACATGCCTTTGATAGCCCCATACGTGCTTTTAATAACCCTGTGTGGGCTTTTACTAACCCGTACAGGCCTTTAATAAGCTTGTATAGGCCTTTAATAACCATGTATGTGTCTTTAACCCTGTGCATGCCTTTCATAACCTTATATGTGCTATTAATGACCCTGCACGTGCCTTGAATAACCATGTATTTACCATTTATGTGCATTTAATAACCCTCTACGTGCTTTTAATAACCCGTATGTGGTTTTATTAACCCTGTGCGGGCCTTTAATAAACTTATGTGTGCCTTTAATAACCTTGTATGTGCCATTAACTCTGTACGTGCCTTTAATAACATTGTATGTGCTTTTAATAACCCTGTACGTGCCTTTAATAACCTTGTGTGTGCCTTTAATAACTTTGTACGTACCTTTAACCCTGTACGCGCCTGTAATAATCCTGTACATGCCTTTAATAACCTTGTATGTGCCTTTAATAACCCTGTACGTGCCTTTAACCCTGTACGTGCCTTTAATAACATTGTATGTGCTTTTAATAACCCTGTACGTGCCTTTAATAACCTTGTGTGTGCCTTTAATAACTTTGTACGTACCTTTAACCCTGTACGCGCCTGTAATAATCCTGTACATGCCTTTAATAACCTTGTATGTGCCTTTAATAACCCTGTATGTGCCTTTAAAAACCCTGTATGTGCCTTGAATGACCCGGTACATTCCTTTAATAACCTTGTACGTGCCTTTAATAACCTTGTATGTGCCATTTTACCCTATATATACCTTTAATAACCTTGTACATGCCTTCATTAACCCTGTATTTTCCTTTAACAACCTTGTACGTGTCTTTAAGCCTGTACGTGCCTTTACTAATCCTGTAGTGCTTTTAATAACCTGTATGTGCCTTTAAAAATCCTCTACATGCCTTTAAAAACCCCTTACATGTCTTTAACAACCATGAAAGTGTACAGGCGTTTAATAACCCCGTACGGACCTTTAATGACCTAGTATGTGTCTTTAATAACCCTGTACATGCCTTTGATAACCCTGTATGTGCCGTGAATGTCCCTGTACATTCTTTTAATAACCTTGTACGTGCCTTTAATAAGATTGTATTTTCCTTTAATACCTTGTATGTGCTGTTTTACCCTGTACATACCTTTAAGAACCTTGTATGTGCTTTTAATAATCCCGTACGTGCCTTTAATAACTCTGTATGTACTTTTCATAACCCTGTACAGGCCTTTAATAACCTTGTACATGACTTTAACCCTGTACGTGCCTTTAATAACCTTGTATGTGCCATTAACCCTGTATGCACCTTTAATAACCCTGTACGTGCCTTTAATAACCATGTATGTTTCTTGAATGATCCTGTATTTGCCTTTATCAACCTAGTATGTGCTTTTAATAACCTTGTACGTGCCTTTGACCCTAGACGTGCCTTTAATAACACTGTATGTACTTTTAATAACCCCATACATGCCTTTAATAACCCCGTACGTGCTTTTCAAAACCTTGTAGGTGCTTTTAATAACGCTGTATGTGCCTTTAACCCTGTATGTGCATTTAATAACCTTGTGTATGCCTTTAATGACCTTGTATGCGCCTTTAATAACCCTGTACGTGCCGTGAATAACCTTGTATGTGCCTTTACTAACCTTGTACATGCCTTTAATAACCCTGTACATACCTTTAATGAACCTGTACATGTTTTTAATAACCTTTTTACATGCCTTTAATAACCCTGTCCGTGCCTTTAATGACCTTGTACGTGCTTTTAATAACCCTGTACATGCTTTTTTAGTAACCCTGTACATGCCTTTAATAACCCTGTACGTACCTTTAATATCCTTGTACATGCCTTAAATAACCCTGTATGTGCCTTGAATAACCCCGTACGTGCTTTTGAAAACCTTGTAGGTGATTTTAATAACGCTGTATGTGCCTTTAACCCTGTATGTGCATTTATTAACGTTGTGTATGCCTTTAATGACCCTTTATGTGCCTTTAATAACCCTGTACGTGCCATGAGTAACCTTGTATGTGCCTTTACTAACCTTGTACATGCCTTTAATAACCCCGTACATACCTTTAATGAACCTGTACATGTTTTTAATAACCTTTTTACATGCCTTTAATAACCCTGTACGTTCCCTTAATAACCTTGTATGTGCCTTTAGTAATCTTGTATGTGCTTTTAAGAACCCTGTACGTTTCTTTAATGACTTGTATGTGCCTTTAATAACCTTTTACATGGCTTTAATAACCCTGTACCTGCCTTTAACCCTGTATGTGCATTTAATAATCCTTTATGTTCCTTTATTAACCATTTACGTGCATTCAATGAACCTGTACATGTTTTTACTAACCTTTTACATGCCTTTATTAACCCTGTACATTCCTTTAATAATGTTTTATGTGCCTTTAATAACCTTGTGTGTGCCTAATAACCTTGTATGTACCTTTTTATCTTATACTTGCCTTTAACCCTGTATGTGGTTTTAATAACCCTGTATGTACCTTTACTAACCTTGTACATGCCTGTAATAACCCTGTACGTAACTTTAATAACCTTGTATGTGCCTTTAATAACCGTGTATGTGACATTAACCCTTGTGCGGTCCTTTGTAAAAGGCACACTGGCTGTGTCCTACAATCGGGTCTTAAAGACCCAGATTCCAAACTTCAGTTCCATAGACTCATCACCCCTCAAGGATATTTGACTGTTTTCAGTAGTAAGCAATGGCACCATACAGTACGTATGAAAAGGTACATTTGTGAGACACCGGGTCACTTTAACCCTGTATGTACCTTTGATGAACCTGTACATGTTTTTAATAACCTTTTTACATGCCTTTAATAACCCTGTACATGCCTTTAATAACCCTGTACGTGCCTTTAATTCAATTCAATTTTATTTAGAAAGCCCTAAATCACAACAAAGTCGTCTCAGAGGGCTTTACAAAAACACAATCAGCTACAGAAATACATGAACAGTCCCAAGCATCCCCTGTCCTTAGACCCTCCTTCTCGGCAAGAAAAAACTTCCAAACCCAGTGGGAAAAAGAAGAAATCTTGAGGAGAACCACATTGAAGGACAGATCCACTCCCATGGACGGACAGGCTATAGATGAACGTCCATTTATAAATGAAGGAGGGGGGGCTGGTCCAGACAGGCAGGGGCGGTGGTCCGGGGTCACAGGTTGGCACAGGCGAGATACTGCAGATCCTGTCGTCCATGGCTCCCGTGCAGACACTGTCAAGAAAACCACCACTCCCCCCAGGGGAGTGGTGTAGAGACTTTGTCGGCATCTTTAATATTAAATGGAAGCTGATTCCATAAGACAGTAACCATGGTAACTAAAGGCTCTAGCTCCTACTGTACTTTTAGAAACCCTAGGAACTTTCAATTAACCTGCATTCTGAGAACGAAGGGTTCTATTGGGTTGGTACGGAACCAGATCATCTTTAAGATAAGAGGGGCCCATACCATTAATGGTTTTATATGTAAGGAGGAGGATTTTAAATTTAATTCTAGACTCAACTGGTAGCCAATGAAGGGTTTGGAGCACAGGGGTGATGTGTTCTCTTCTATTTGATCCTGTTAATAATCTTGCTGCTGCATTTTGAACCAGTTGAAGCTTTTTAGGGAATATTTAGGACACGCTACAAGTAAGGAGTTACAATAATCTAATCGTGATGTAACAAATGCATGAATTAATTTTTCTGCAGTCGTTTTAGACAGAATATTCCTAATTTTGGCTAATGTTGCGCAGGTGAAAGAAGGCTGTTCTGCAAGTTTGGTTAATGTGCATTTTGAATGAAAGATCTGGATCAAATAAAACTCCTAAATTTTTAACTGTGGCACTGGGTGTTACACTTAAGCTGTCCAGAGTAACTATGTGGTCAGGTAGGGAGTCTCTCGCATTTTTAGGACCAATTATAATGACTTCAGTTTCTTTAATGACCCTGTACTTGCCTTTAATAACCTTGTATGTGCCTTTAACCCTGTATGTGCCCTTAATAACCTTGTGTGTGCCTAGTAACCTTGTATGTGCCTTTTTTACCTTGTATGTGCCTTTAATAACCTTTTATGTGCCTTTAATAACCCTGTATGTGCCTTTAATCACCCTGTATGTGCCCTGTGTAACCTTGTATGTGCCTTTTTTACCTTGTATGTGCCTTTAATAACCTTTTATGTGCCTTTAATAACCCTGTATGTGCCTGTAATAACCCTGTACGTATCTTTAATGATCCCGTACATGCCTTTAATAACCCTGTATGTGCTTTTATTAACCCCTTACGTGCCATTAATAACCCTGTACGGGCATTTAATAACCCTGTACGTGCCCTGAATAACCTTGTATGTGCTTTTTTACCCTGTTTGTGCCTTTAATAACCTTTTACATGCCTTTAATAACCTTGTACATGCCTATTGATAACCATGTCTGTGCCTTTAATAACCTTTTGTGTGCCTTTAACAACCTTGTACATGCCTTTAATAACCTTTTATGTGACTTTAACCCTTTACGCGTGTTTAATAACTTTGCACGTGCCTTTAATGACCCCACAGATAATAAATCATGGTCATCAGTACAGAAACAGGATGCTAACGCGAACGTGTCGGTGCTTGTTAACACTGTAAATGAACTACAACAAGAGAAGAAGAAGCTGGAGGAGGAAAACCAGCGACTCCAGGAACAACTGAGGGCTACTAAAGGTATGACAGGACCCCGCCCACCTGGACCAGTTGCTATGGAAACAATTTGGCCCAGTTTCATCTGTCAAACAGCTGGCGATTCTATTTCCGGTTGATTTCCGGGCAATGGGACTTAAGTGCCATAAAAAAATAAACATGAGTCAATGGAGGGATAAAAGTAATTTTCTGGTCCCGTTTGAAATGTGCTACGGTTTTCACATATGATGTCTGTGAATTTTAAAGATCCATTTTCACATTGAGAAAGCACTCACTTTGGACAGGCATCCAAAGTTACGTTAGGTTTTATGTCAGAGTAAGTAATGGACTACAACGTTCGTCTCACAAATATGACGTCACCACCAAGCTTCACCATCAAACTCTTTGAAAATGGCTGTGACTTTGGCGAGCTTCACCTCCTTCTTTCAGGACGAAGGCAAGAGCATCAAACGTGGAGAAAACCACTTTAAATCGGGGCATGTGGAAAGTGGCAGCTACTCCGGGGGAGAGATAGTTGGTCGAGTGAGAGCCAGCATGCGGGACAAGCTCTCGTCAGCCGGGAAGCGGTAGAGCAGGGGTGTCCAAATCCAGTCCTCGAGGGCCGATGTCCTACATGTTTTAGATATTTCCCTCTTCCATATGACTGGGTTTAACCCTTTAACTTCTGAAACTTGAACAAAAATGACTAATAAACTGACAAAAATGAATAAAAAACTGACAAAAATAATTAGTAACATGAAGAAAGTAAGACATAAATGGAGCAAAATTAAAGAAAAAAAAAATCAAATATAAAGTAAAATGTAGAAAAATAAACAATGAGCAACAAAATGAAGAAAAGCTTTGTCTTAATTTGTTCATGTCACTAATTATTTTGTCAGTTTATTATTTATTTTTATTTTTGTTCATTTTTTTCATGTTATTTGTTATTTTCTGAACATTTATTAGTTTCTGTTTGTTGTTGCTTATTTTTTCTCCATTTGTTAATTTTTTCATAATTTTTCTTCAGTTGTGTTCTGTTAGTGTCTACCGTTGTTCATGTTACACATTATTTTGTCAGTTTAATATTAATTTTTGTTCATTTTATTGATGACTTTTACCATTTTTGTTCATTTTGTTACTTATTTTAATTCTTTTTTACCGTGGAACTGCTAAAGTTTCAGGAGTTAAAGGGTTAAACTGAATCATGTTGAAGAGGGAAATATCTAAAACATGTAGGACACTGGCCCTCGAGGACTGGATTTGGACACCCCTGCGGTAGAGGGAACATGTGGAAATGGTGTTGTGATTACACCGGGACACAAAGCACACAGGCATTTTCAAATGAAAAATAGAAAAGGTGGTATACGGTTTAGAAAAGTTTGCAGGGAAAGATTCTGCTGTGATGTCAGCTATGCGACGTCTGATATGTAGTCCAAACAGAGTCCAAATAATGACATATTTTTACACGATAATAAATCACAAAACACGTATCAAAGGAACTCCAAACGCACATCATTGGTTATGATTTTAATTGAAGTACAGCAAATGTGTGATTCAGGGCATAAGGTAAAGTGGAGCAGAAAATAATTATTTTCTCCTCATCCACTCTCATGTTACATTTTTCACGAACTTAGGCCCAGTGGACCGACCGGAAGGGGCGGTGTTGCCATGGTGATGAGCAGTGGCGGGAACTTCAAAGGGCAGACTCATAGACAGCTCCACACTCTGTTACATGGAAAAAATAGGTGTGAACATACTGCCGAACTACTGCCATTTTTGGTAAAAGTGTAAATAATTGGTGAAAACAAAGTTGATGATGAGTGACAGGAGGGTCTGAGGAACAAGTACATGTACTTTTTATGTGTGTACTGTGAAAAATAAGTGAGTTAGAACAATTTCAAAAACACTGAACTCAACATGAGACAGAAATGATTTTTCCAATAGAAGTCTATTGACAGAAATCCCTGACATCATCCCAAACAGGTTCCTGTCATTTCACTTTAAAAAGAGCTAGATCTTCAAACCCTGGTTTGTTTGAATTCTCAGAACCATGGCAACATTTGTGGAAAAGATTGTTTGTCTACTATTTATGGTTTTGCCGTGAGGACGAGTTATTGAGACATTTTTCAGCTTAATTTTTTCTTCTCTCGTGCTCTAGCGATGACATCACCCACTGATAAAAAGTCAGATTTTGGTCTTTTCAGGGTGGATTTACTGAGTTCTCTATCGACAACCGTAAATCACACCCTCATGACAATCACATCCTAAAGACACCACAAAAATTACTGCATTTGAAAGTTTAAATGAAGTCTGTGCCACAAAGTATGGAGAAGCAGGAGTGTTGAAAAAAAGGACATTTTTATCTGTCCCATTAAGAATGAATGAGGTTTTATTTGGTATAATAATGCGAAATCTGTACAACATATCGGAGTTCTGACAACACATGTCTAATCTCTGGGAAAATACGAAGAATTTTTCCTCTTGACTTCAAAATGCTACGATGTATTGTTTAGGAGTTATAGCCATGTAAATATAATATAATATAATATAATATAATATAATATCTAATATAATGTGATCTCCTGTAGCTCCTGTAGTGCCCACCTCCTCCTCCTCCTCCTCCTCCTCTTCATCACTCTTGTGTCCAGTGGATTGGCTGTCCTTCACTTCCAGTTGTTTCTTCATCTCCACTAACACCAGGTCATGGTCTGAAGCTCAGAGCTTCTGTCAGAGCCACAGTGCTCACCTGGCCATCATTCACACTGAGGAAGAGCAGGTACTAAGGCCCGCCCCTTCAGGTATGCCCAGCCTACTGGGAGCGATGCTCAGACATGTCCCCTGTGTGTCCTCCCAGGCGTTTCTATGGGAATGCCTTCCCAGAGGACACTGGAACGCCTACTGGTTCGGGATCACCGATGCTCAGACGGAGAACGAGTGGAAGTGGGTGGACGGGACATTACTGGAGGGAGGGTAGGCTCCACCCCCCACCCCACACACATACACCTGCACACTACTGGAGGGAGGGTAGGCTCCACCCCCCCACACCCTTAAATCAGGTCATGTGACGTTAGAGCTGGACAATATAATGTTTGAGCATCGACATCCCATTTATTTATTTATTCATTTATTTATTATTATTATTTATTACATTAAAAAACTTCCATTCATTTATTTGTATTTTTTATTTTAATGTAATTGTTTTAAAATTATATTCGTTTTATACATTTTTACTTTTATCATTTGTGTTTTTATTTATTTATGTATTATATTAAATAAAAATGTATATACAATTTTTAATGTATTTAATTTTAAAATGTTTTGTTTATTATTAGTTATTTATTTTAATTTAAAAAAGCATTTCATTTTAATTTGTTATTGTAATATTTTTTATTATATATTTTTATTAGTCATTTATTTTTAAATAGTAATTTAAGTGTCAAATTTTATTTTGCTTATTTATTTTATTTCATGTATTTTTACATTTTTATTTGTCTTTTTCATTCATGTATTATATTAAATTGTATTTCTTTATATTATTATAAAATTATTTTATTTTATTAAATTTTAATTTTAATGTATTTTATTTTTTGTAATTATTTATTAATTATTTTACATTTAATTATTTTAACATTGTATTTATTTTTTTATTCTTTTATTTTATGTAGTATTCATTTATTGTTTTAATTTGTCTTATTTATTTATGTATTATATTATCATAAATTATGTCTATTTTTTTTATTTATTTTAATGTAATTTAAAAATGTTCTTAATTTTACTCATTTATTTTATTCAGTTATTTATTATTTAGTTATTTTTTTTAAATGTTTCTTTATTTGTTTATTTTCATTAATTTTTTATTAGTCGTTTTTCTTTCATTCATTTTTAATTATTAATTTAATTAAATTATTTGGGCTACAGAAGGATGACAGTGTAACCTCTGTTCATATCTCAAGGTTGTTATAGATTGTCAGTTTTTTTCTAACATGCAGCTCTATATGGGCTGTTTCCATGACAACACTGTGAATGTAGACATGGACGTACACCCTCAGTTTGGTAAAAAAAACTAAACCATGGCTTCAGTTCACTTTATTTTATTTGAACAGTTGATCTGAGACAAAACAAAGTCACCAGTTGAAGTTCAGAGAAGTTACATTAAAGTTTAAATTTAAGAACAAAAGGGGAAGACGTGTGGAACGTTTAGTCTGGAGTGCACCTCATCATCCTCTGGAAATATGGAAGTGGAGTGTCGTCACAGCTTCCTGGTTCTGACCTTCATTTTTAAATTTGCACTGATCCTCATTTTTCTGACTTTGTCTCATTCTGATGATTTTACCACAAATTGGTCAAAAAACCTTAAACATGTAAACAACTAACAAAATGAAATGACAACTGCATTTGTTCTATGATTACTGTTGGATGTTGAGTTATCGCGAGAGTTTTACGGGATTTGCTGCTGCTCTGTGAGGAGGTACTTTCACATGACGGCTGAATAAACATGTCATGAATGGATCTCATGTCGTATTTGTACGCTTTTTCATGGTAGCAGAGGATGGTTTCCAATTATAGAGTCCTAAGTTTGACGAGGCTAGGCCGTACGAGTGCTGGAAAAATGAAGTCAGTATATGGAGGCTCGTCACTGATCTGGACAAAAAGAAACAAGCTAGAGGGCGAGCTAGAGAGACTGCATTGGAAATTCCCGCTAGCAAGCTCAACCAAGACAATGGTATGGAAACGCTGTTTGCTAAACTAGATGAGGTTTTCTTACGAGAAGAGAAAGACCGGGCGTATGAGGCGTATTCCCACTTTGATTCCATATCAAAGAGTAGCACGGTGTCAATGGCGGATTATATAATCAACTTTAAACAAAGATATAACCGGATGGAAAACTACAACATGACGCCGTGTTAGCATGTAAACTTTTAGACACGGCTGTCTTGAGGAGAAGCACTGACAGCTAGCGCTTACAGCGTGCACAGATTTGACTTTTGCATCCATGAAGTCAGCGCTTAAACGCATTTTTGGGGGCAAAACAAGCATCGTCAGGGTCAACGTGGACACTCACGATGCAGCTTTTTACACGGAGCAGAAGCCACCATCGGCGGGACGATTCAGACAAAGAAACAACCAGGCCCAGAGCGTGCGCCAGACTGAACAAGGTACTAATCCACTCGACAAATATGGGAAGCGAACAAAGTGTGCTATTTGCCAGAGTACCTTTCACTCGGTTGTCCTCACCGGAGGGAAGAAGTAAAAATAACTCAAGATGAAAGTGTGGAAGAGTGTAACATCACATTGTTTACTAAAGTTATGACAGAGTCAGAGATCTTTTTCACTGAATCCCTGGTCTCAGCAATTACTGACACTGCCTGCACATGGACTGTGTGTGGTGAAAAATGGCTAAACAACTACATGGAAGATCTAAGCCACAGCCAAGTCAATAAAATGATAGAGACAGAAACCCAAAGCTCCAGGCCATTCAGATTTGTTGATGGTCAGATTTTCCATTCAAACAGAAAAGTGAAAATATCAGCTAAGATTGGACAGACAAAATGCAACATTTAAACTGAAGTTGTCGCGGCTGACATTCCCTTACTGCTAAGCAAAATGTCCCTAAAGAGAGCAGGGACTGTATTAGACATGGAGAAAGTTATCATGTTCAAACAATCGGTGCCCCTGGAGCTTACCAGTTCGGGACATTACTGTGTGGACATCAGAGATGAAAGTCCAGGACTTTGTGAGAGAAAATGTGAAGTTCTCGTTTTCACTGCAGACATGACGAGAAAAGAAAAGCACAAAGTTCTTCTGAAGCTCCACAAACAGTTTGGCCACGCCTCTGTTGACCGTCTGCAGAGGCTTATTCAAAGCTCTGGGAACGACAACAAAGACTGTCCTATTATCCTTCAAGAAATCATTCAAGACTGTGAGATTTGCCAAAGATACAGCAGGACCAAGTCAAAACCTGCAGATGGTTTGCCGTTAGCCTCAGAGTACAACGAGACTGTGGCAATGGATCTACACATCGACCACTTCACGTGGTTCAGCGCTGGAAACATTGTGAGGACAAAGAAACCATCAGAGATCGTCAACTCCTTCATTCACTCATGGCTAAGTGTTCATGGCGCCCCCAAGAGGATATGCACGGACAATGGTGGAGAATTCAACAATGAGGACATCAGAGACATGGCAGAGAAGTTCAACACCGAAACAAAGACCACAGCAGCATACAGTCCATGGAGCAACGGTCTTCTCGAAAGGCACAACATGACACTGACTGAGATTCTTCTGAAGGTGAAAAAAGAAAATGGATGTGGTTGGCAAACTGCTCTTGATTGGGCACTTATGGCTAAAAATAGTATGATAAATGTACATGGTTACAGCCCACACCAGCTTGTCTTTGGTCAGAACCCTAATTTGCCTTCTACTTTAGTTGATAAGCCACCTGCCTTAGAAGAATCTTCTTTGAGTACCAGAGTAGGGCAACACTTAGCAGCACTGCATGCTTCCAGGCAAGCTTTCACTGAGGTAGAGTGTTCTGAAACGGATCAGACGAGCACTATGAAGACAGCTAAGACTTACAGATGAAAAATATGAGACAGGAAACAGAGTGTACTACAAGCGTGCAGACAGTACAGAGTGGAAGGGACCCGGTATTGTGATTGGTCAGGATGGAGCTGTAGTCTTCATTAAGCATGGTGGGATTCTGGTAAGAGTTCACCAGTCTAGACTGAATAAAGTAAATACGCAGGATGAGGATAGCCTACCTCGTCTACCCGAAAAAACTGTAATAAATGCAAATGAGGCCAACACAGATGTGAGTGAGTGTCCAGATGATGACCACTGCACTGCTGAAGAGCAAGTGTCAGAAGACAGGGTGGTAGATCCAAGTGAAGAGCTGAGCACCAATGAAGACTCAGAAAGAGAAGAGACTAGTAATGCCTCATGTGCTAGTGTTAAACTCAAACCGGTCAAATGATCAAATTTACAGATAAAAGTGATGGTGAGGCAGAGCAGGTAACGCAAAGGGCCAATACAAAAATTGGTACAATGTACAACATATTGATTCAAATGGCAGTGAAGGCCTAAAACAAGCTATAGACATGACACAGGTTGATGACCTGCATACCGATTGTGAAAACACAGAAGCTGATGTCCTTGTCACAAAAGACATCTCTGTTGAGGCTGCTAAATAGCTTGAAATTGAGAATTGGAAAAATAATGATGTTTTTGAAGTGGTCCCAAATTTAGGTCAAAAATGTGTTTCAATGAGCTGGGTCTGCACTCTTAAAGATAGCTCCAATGGTTTTGTACCCAAAGCCTGCCTAGTGGCAAGAGGATTTGAAGAGTAGTATTGGGGACCATGGTAACCAATTAGGATTTTTTTTTCATTTAAAAGGACTTTTTTACAGAAAAAAATCATGTTACGAAAACACGTCTGGAATAAATTCATTTTGTAAATTGAGGTACAAATATATATATATATATATATATATATATATATATATATATATATATATATATATATTTATATATATATATATATATATAATATATATATATATATATATATATATATATATATATATATATATATATATATAAATATATATATATATATATATATATATATATATATATATATATATATATATATATATATATATATTAGGGCTGGGCGATTTTCTCTTTTAAAAAAATCTCAGATTTTTTCCCAAAAAACTCGATTCACGATACGATTTTTTCCCACGTGGGCTAAATGAAAATGAAAACACTAGAAACGTGGTTTCTTTCATCTTCTTTTTTTTTATTAAATAACATGTAAAACAAAAATACTTCTACAAATAACTGTAAATAATAAATCACTTGTGCAAAAGGTGCCACTGCAACCTGAGACTTTGTCTACATGAACTGTAGTAAGTCCAGACATATCCACCACTGTTACAGGAAAAACTGTGCAAAAAAAATAGTGTAAAAGATACATTTTGTTGGAAAAAAGAAAGCTTAAAATATTTTAACAACTAAAACAATATCCATTAATACTCATATTATACGAAAAACATTGTAAAAAAACGTAGTAGTGCAGAAGTAAGATAAAAATAAAACTAGTAACATTTTTACTTTGTAAGGACAAAATAAAACAGAACCTTATTATCAATCAAACTACTTCAATAAACCTGAACATGTTACCAATATTTTGGATATATGATGTTATTGTGTCTGTTATCGCTCCCCATCGTGCTCCATGTTTATCATAAGGTTCAGAGTCCTGCACGGGTTCGGGTACCCGTGGGTGAACCGCAAATTTTCACGAAACGGGTGAAAAATGTTGTGCTGTGTCGGATACGGGTTCGGTTCGGATATCGGGTTCATTTATAGCGGGTCGGGTCGGGTGCGGATTTTTTTTTTTCCGTCGGAAAACGGGTCGGATACGAGTTTAAACATGTCGGGTACGGGCGGTTGCGGTATGTCAAAATCAGAACCGTGCAGGACTCTGGCTCCATGTTTATCATAAGTTGTGCCACGAGAAAAGCTTTCAGTCAGTGTTTGTTGAACATTTTGAAGAAGTGCTGGCAGCGCTAGTCTCTGCCTTTTCTAAGAGTCCCCCCCCCCCCCCCCCATTGGATGCTTTCGCTTCAGATGTGCAACTACGGAAAGCAGCCTGGTTCATGGTTTTCTTTTTGTGAGGAAAAAAAGTGCGTGTGGAGGGGAATCGGATTGCACGATTTTCCTAAAATATGAATCGATTTTGTCATAAAACTCGATTTTAAATCTAAATAGATTTTTTGCCCAGCTCTAATATATATAATTTATATAATTTATTATATATAATTCATATAATAATAATATAATATAATAATTTTATATAATTATATATAATTTATCTGCATAAGGGCATATCTGGACATATATGTATGTTTGTTATATATAACAGACAATCATCTACATATACTATTGTCAATTGTAAGCTAATGTTTACATCCAAACTGGACAAACATTACTGGACAAATGCATGGTGGACACTCAGAGAGAGAGAAAACAACAGGTTTATCTTAGGCCATTTCACTTCTGGTTTGTTCAGTGTTTTTTCTACAAACTCAGCAGAGTTTCCATAAACATGGAATCTTTCTTTCCTCTTTCTGCTCATATTGTTGGTTGACTAACTCTGTCTTTCTTCCATTTCCTCTTTTATCTTTGACCTTTGCTTGTGAAATTCTGATAATTTTGTTCTGTAAATGTAGCAGAAATTTCAGATGTAGATCCAGGATAGATAGACAGACAGAAAGGCAGAAAGGCAGGCAGTCAGACAGACAGGCAGGCAGACAGGCAGGCAGACAGACAGGCAGTCAGACAGACAGACCACTATGAACCTGTTTTTCAGATTATACTGTTCATTCTAAAGCTGTATTCTTCGTCCCTCTAGAATGTTCTGACAGCTCCCATTCACTTTGAATGGATGTTCCCAGGGTTCTGCAGGTGAATTTTTTTCAATAACCGCCCGCTGCACCGTTAACGCCTGCTTTTGTCACTTCAGATTGACGGTAGCGTATCACTCCGCAGGTAGTTCGGCCACTTTGAAAGTAAATATTGTCTATGTTGTAACGACTGTTTTATCCAATCTGTTAGAGTAGGATTATACCGGAATAACCGTAGAATGAGCAGGATTATACCGGAATAACTGTAGAATGAGCAGGATTATACCGGAATAACTGTAGAATTAGCAGGATTATACCGGAATAACCGTAGAATGAGCAGGATTATACCGGAATAACTGTAGAATTAGCAGGATTATACCGGAATAACTGTAGAATTAGCAGGATTATACCGGAATAACCGTAGAATGAGCAGGATTATACCGGAATAACTGTAGAATGAGCAGGATTATACCGGAATAACTGTAGAATTAGCAGGATTATACCGGAATAACCGTAGAATGAGCAGGATTATACCAGAATAACTGTAGAATTAGCAGGATTATACCGGAATAACCGTAGAATGAGCAGGATTATACCGGAATAACTGTAGAATGAGCAGGATTATACCGGAATAACCTTAGAATGAGCAGGATTATACCGGAATAACTGTAGAATTAGCAGGATTATACTGGAATAACTGTAGAATTAGCAGGATTATACCAGAATAACCGTAGAATGAGCAGGATTATACCGGAATAACTGTAGAATGAGCAGGATTATACCGGAATAACCATAGAATGAGCAGGATTATACCGGAATAACTGTAGAATTAGCAGGATTATACCGGAATAACTGTAGAATGAGCATGATTATACCGGAATAACCGTAGAATGAGCAGGATTATACCGGAATAACCGTAGAATGAGCAGGATTATACCGGAATAACTGTAGAATTAGCAGGATTATACCGGAATAACTGTAGAATTAGCAGGATTATATCGGAATAAACCGTAGAATGAGCAGGATTATACCGGAATAACCGTAGAATGAGCAGGATTATACCGGAATAACCGTAGAATGAGCAGGATTATACCGGAATAACCGTAGAATGAGCAGGATATACCGTAAGAAACCGTAGAATGAGCAGGATTATACCGGAATAACCGTAGAATGAGCAGGATTATACCGGAATAACCGTAGAATGAGCAGGATTATACCGGAATAACCGTAGAATGAGCAGGATAATGTACAGCACCTACTCGGGCCCGTCAGGGAATATTTTTCTGATAGTAGCTCGTGGGTAAAACATTATCCCTTTCAAATGTAGAAGTGAAATATGTCCACAAAGACATTAAATGGACGTTCACTAACGATGTTATTATTGAATATAATTATAACATTAATTAAATGGACGTTCACTAACGATGTTATTATTGAATATAATTATAACATTACTGAACATGTTTAAAACCTTTAATGTCATCAACAAAAGGTTCAGTTTTCAGAAAGAGTGTCTGTTATTTTTATTTTATTTTCTCATTCTATTTGTCTGAAGTTGGATAATTTATCTACAATCACTTATTATTTCATATTTATTCAATTCAATTTTATTTATAAAGGCCCAAATCACAACAAAGTCGTCTCACAGGGTTTTAGAGAAACAATCAGTGACACAGAATATGAAAAGACCCTCCCCCTGTCCTTAGACCCTCCCCTTGTCCTTAGACCCTCCCCTTGTCCTTAGACCCTCCCCTTGTTCTTAGACCCTCCCCCTGTCCTTAGACCCTCCCCCCTGTCCTTAGTCCCTCCCCCTGTTCTTAGACCCTCCCCTTGTCCTTAGACCCTCCCCTTGTTCTTAGACCCTCCCCTTGTCCTTAGACCCTCCCCCTGTCCCTTAGACCCTCCCCCTGTCCTTAGACCCTCCTCCCTGTTCTTAGACCCTCCCCTTGTCCTTAGACCCTCCCCTTGTTCTTAGACCCTCCCCTTGTTCTTAGACCCTCCCCTTGTCCTTAGACCCTCCCCCTGTCCTTAGACCCTC
>CM035793.1:791611-911611 GCA_020466265.1 Siphamia tubifer
GAACAAAGCCAAACTCCGCCTATTACTATCAGCCAATGGGTGAGGCCGGCTCCATGAGACCGCACCCCCAGACGGCTGTCTTTCCTGGATGGCCCATGAACGCACCACGCCCCCCGCCTATTCTCACGCTGTCACTTCAACAACACGCGAGCAAACATCGGAACCGCGCACATCTGCGTCTGATGAAAACTCTGAACCGAACCGGACCGGAAGCACGTGGGTCCAGACCAGACCTGAAGACCCGGTTCGGGTCTGTCCGGGACCGGCTGTGCTTCATGTTAACACCAGCCCACGCGCACATGTTCCAGGCACGCGGAGCCGCTGCTGCCGCGGGCTGTGCTCTCACCCCATTGGCTGAAAGTGGGTCAGCGGAGCCTTCTGCTGCTCTCCTATTGGACTAAACTAGGTCACAGTCTCCGCCCACAGGGTTCCCCATGCTACTGCCACGTGACTGGACCGTCTGAGAAGGATGAAGAGGGGGAGAAAAGAGGGAGGAAAGAGGGAGGAGGGGGGAAGTGTTTGAGCTCAGAGTGAGTTCAACTGAAAACAACAAACAATAAGAAAATAAATTACAAATATATGTCCCTATTAATAATCACTTATATAAATTATATATTGTAATCAAGTGGCCATTTGGTAGTTATTTAAAAATAAATACATAATGAAAATAATATTTTAAATTAAAAAAGTGAATGAATAAATAACAATCATTACAAAATAAAATTATATATATATATATATATATATATATATATATATATATATATATATATATAAAACTTTTGCATTTGGATAATTTCATCATTAATGGAATGTTTTTGCACTAAAACAATAACGTAAATGAGTAGTCATTTATAGGTTGTTATGTTTTAATATTACTGCTCCGACACAGTGTGTTCTGACCCTGAACGCACCGCCTTCAACACATTTACCCATGTTACATGGAAGCATGGCCTTCAATTCATTCATCAATGTTACCTGAACGCACCATTTTTAAACACCTTTATCCACGTTACCTGAACACAACGCCTTCAAAACATTCACCCACGTTACCTGAACGCACCATTTTCAACACATACCCACGTTACCGGAACGCATCGCCTTCGACACATTTACCCATGTTACTTGAACGCACCATTTTTAATACCTTCATCCACCTTACCTGAACGCACCATTTTCAAAACATTTACCCACGTTCCCTGAATGCACCACCTTCACATTTATCCATGTTACCTGAAAGCACCACTTTCAACAAATTTACCCACATTCCCTGAATGCACCGCCTTCAGTACATTCACCCACGTTACCTGAACACACCATTTTCAACCTCAGTAATTAATGGAGAACTTGAATTGAAACAAATATTAGTGTTAAAAACATTTCATTTTTTTATTTGAGGGTTTTTAAACAACTCACTTTTAGTTAAAGAAAATGATAGTACTTTAGTAATAACTTTACATGTTTTAGTTTTACAGAAAAAATAAAGAACACATGGACAGACCTAAGTATAAACTATGTGTACACACATTTGTTACAAAAACTGTGGTAACGGTCAAAGGTCAAGGAGGGGAAAAGCACATCGATACATAGAATTATCCCTCCGTTTTACAAACATCACCCCCCCCCCCCTCCCTCCCCTCCCCTCCCCTCCCCCGTACAAGACTGACAATGACAAAAGAAATAATGATACTTGGAGTAAAAAAACAGCAAATCATCCAGATATAATAAAATAGAATAATATTCAACAGCACACCACACGTCTGTGCCGCTCGGGGACACGCTCGTCGTCCTCCACTCGGTAACAGTTGGAGTCGTGCTTCGTCTTATAAAATGAAGTAGTGTACGTTAAAAACAAGGTCATGACCCCCCCAATTCCACCCCCTTTCCAGACCTCTACGGTGGCCAGACCCTCTTTGAGGTGGAACTGGAAGGTGCTCCACGAGGTGGGGTGGAACCATTTTAAGAAAACATTTCTGACAGATATTGCGATTTCTATTTAACTTAATGATTTTCTTTAAATCCAGTTTCACAGGTTCAGCGACATTTGCTAACATCACTGAAACAACAGAATAAAGAGGGAAAATAAGAAAAAAAGGAAAATGGGGGGGGGGGGTACCAAAAATGACAAAAATTAAAAAGTTGACAAGAAAGAAAACAGTAAAAAAAAAAATGGAAGGTGTACGTTTGGTCATATTTATCAGTTTTAGGGGTAAAGGCTAAAGGGGAGGGGCTAAAGGGGAGGGGGAAGGGCTTTATATTCCAAACAGATTTTCCAGCCGACTGAGGAGTACGAGAAATTTCCCAGAATACAATGTGAATCCTTTTAAAAATGGCAGCATCTGTGAAAGAAGTACACAAATGTAGTATTTTTAATGAACTGTTTTTCAGTTGTGATAACTGTTGTATAAAGTTTCATATTGTCACAATCTCTAAAGGTTATTTCCACATAAAACGCTCATTAAAAAATTGTTCTTTACGTAAATGTATAGTAATGGGTAGATGCATAGCACCTCTGTGATTGGACACAGATATTAGCATATCTTCTGGACTATAAGGTACACTTAAAAGACTTTAATTTTCTCCAAAATCGTATATATATGGATTAATTCTGGTTGTGTTTAGTGACTGGAAATTGACTTTTTATCTAAAAATTTTTACACTTTATTTGATTGTAAATTTTTATCTCATGATTTCGACTTCACATAACGCGCCTTATATATATGAAAAAACCTAAAAAAAAAAACAAAAAAACAACCACTCATTGGCAGTGTGCCTGGAAAATGAGGTAAATACGTTTTTTTTTTTACATTTAATTTCATTTGATAAAGAAAAAAAAAATCAGTCTGTGCTCTGAATATTGTCTTAGAAATGTCCACAGCGTGTGGAGAATGATCAAGAAAAATGTATTTCATTTGATCACTAGTAAAATAGTTAATGAAACAAAGTTAGAAAGGCTGCAAAAAAAAAACCCCAAAAAAACGCAGGTGTGAGCATCCCAAAATAGTGTCGCCTGAAATCGCGATTTTTGGTCCAAAACGCTAAATTGTTCTGCTCTATTGCAAGGGAAACAAGAACACGGAGCTACATACGAGACGAAGACTCCAAAGTTGAACTGAAAAAGGTGAAAAATAAAGTGTTACTAAAGGTACCGGTATGTTAGGAACCGCCCAAAAATACTGCTTATGGGGGCATAGACCCACCTCATCGGACTGTGTGGAGGTCTACAGGGAAGGTCTGGACTAATAACTAAATTACGATTTTTCTGTCAGTTTCGATGCCATTCACTATTTTCTTTAAAACCAGTTTCAGTGGTTTAGCGACATTTGTGAACGTCACAGAAACAAAACCATTCAAAGAATAAATGTCATGATTTACTAGCAGGCGGAAGAAAGAGGGGAAAAAAGGAAAATGACAAAGAGGGAGAAAAAATAAGGAACATTGGTGAAAAAATGGGAAAAAGGGAAAAAGGTGGAAAATGAAGACAGTCCTGGGGGGTCAGTGTCTTCCATGGTCCAGGTGTTTCCCTCTTCCATCAACACCTGGAAGACATTCCATCATTAACAGTCTGAGATGATGATGATGATGATGATGATGATGATGATGATGATGAGGAGGAGGAGCACGAGCTGATTATTAACTCTGTCTTTAAATATTTGGAAAAATTTTTAACTGTTTTCATTTGTACTTTTTAATGGTGTTTTTACTGAACAAGTGTCAAAAGGAAATTAATTTATAAAAAAGGCTAAATTAAAACTGCTGGGAGTACATTACAATACTAGTTCTTTTTTTTTCTTAGTACGTTTTATCCATGTTATTTAGAATTTTAAAATATTTATTAGTTTTTGCCCATTTTGTTTATTTTTCGACATTTATTTTTTTTATTTTGTCATTTTTTTCTTTAATTGTGCTCCATTTGTGTCTTACATTCTTCATGTTACTAATTATTTTAGGGTTTTTTGGGTCATTTTTGTTCATTTCATTAATTACTTTGGCCATTTTTGTTCATTTTGTTTATTTTTCGACATTTATTTTTTTTATTGTATCATTTTTTTCTTTAATTGTGCTCCATTTGTGTCTTACATTCTTCATGTTACTAATTATTTTAGGGGTTTTTTGGCCATTTTTGTTCATTTTGTTGCTTATTTTAATACTTGTTTTCCACTGTTGAACTGTGAACATTTCAGGAGTTAAAGGGTTAAACTGAATCATATGAAAGAGGGAAATATCGAAAACATGCAGGACACTGACCCTCCAAGACCAGTTTGACAACTTTGGCTTTGACCATCCTAAAATTGTGACTTCTGAAATCGCAATTTCGGTCCAAAACAATCCATGTATCATTTGTTTTTCAAAATAAAACCAAAAATAAGACAAAAAAACCCCAACCTGTTTCTTCATTATTTGTTCCCAAACCAAAATTAAAAAAACAGAGTGGTGTGTTTTTTCATGTTTTCCTTTTTGTGTTTAAATAAAAAATAGAAAAAGTGAATAACAGCCATTTTATCCAATTTTGAAGTGAAGCAAACTAAATAAATTGGAAATTAATCTTAACCCAAAGAAACATTTTATCTGATAATGTTGACGTATTTCATGATTTTGACTTCACTTAATGTGTCTTATAGTGCAGAAAAAATGGTCGTTCCAGTAAAATGAACAACTACTGGTGCACAGATACACAGTGAACTGATTTAACCTGAAGTAAATGAATGTTAACGACCATAGAAGCATGGAAATGAATGTTAACAACCATAGAAACATGAAAATGAATGTTAACAACCATAGAAACATGAAAATGAATGTTAACAACCATAGAAACATGAAAATGAATGTTAACAACCATAGAAACATGTAAATGAATGTTAACAACCATAGAAACATGTAAATGAATGTTAACAACCATAGAAACATGTAAATGAATGTTAACAACCATAGAAACATGTAAATGAATGTTAACAACCATAGAAACATGTAAATGAATGTTAACGACCATAGAAACATGTAAATGAATGTTAACAACCATAGAAACATGTAAATGAATGTTAACAACCATAGAAACATGTAAATGAATGTTAACAACCATAGAAACATGTAAATGAATGTTAACGACCATAGAAACATGTAAATGAATGTTAACGACCATAGAAACATATAAATGAATGTTAACAACCATAGAAACATGTAAATGAATGTTAACAACCATAGAAACATGTAAATGAATGTTAACGACCATAGACACATGTCCACTGGACTGAAGCTCATTATGGTCCGATACCGTGGTCATATCTACAGGTCTTAGGGTGACCCTCTTAGTAGGACGTAGGTTTACATCTGTGTCACTACAGTTCAAAGGTCATTCGTTTGCTTTTATGGGTTTTTCAGAGTCTTAATGGTTGTGGCCTTGTTTATTTATCAGATCTGCTTTTAACATACGTGACCTCCCAGACCCTCAGGTAGTAAAAGCTTTTAATTGTCCCTAGAGTTCACACTAAAACTCATGGTGAGGCCTCATTCCGTTTTTATTTCCCCACACTATGCAACAGTCGACCTGAGGATCTGAGGTCCACTGACAGGGTTCATATTTTTAAGGGTAAACTGAAAACCGACCTTTTTAACTTAGCTTTTAGTTACATTTTACTCTTAACATTATCTTATTCTATCTTATGTATTTACTTTGATTCTATTACTATCATTTATTTATTTGTTCTATTCTTTTTAATTCAGTAAGCCTTTTAACTTGTTCCTACAATTGTGGGATATTGGGGGGTCTGATGTAAAGCATTTTGTGCTAAATGCACCATGTATTAAAAGTATATATATATAGTATGTATATAGTATATAAAGTTTGATTGATTGATTTATGCTTTACTCAATTTGCTTCAGGTCAAAACTGGATAAAATTTTCTTTTATTAATTTAAACACAAAAAGGAAAAGTGAAAAACTGCATCATTGCCATTTTTTTCATTTTGGTTTTGGAAACAAATAATGAAGAAACAACTTGTTGTTTCATTGTTTTATTGTGGAAAACAAATGAACGAATGATACACGGATTCAAAATGATAGATTGTGCAGCCCTCATCTGGACCAGTTCTGAGTACAGGTCCTTCAGTGACCACTGTGTGTGTGTGTGTGTGGGGGGGGGGGGGGTCTGACAGTAGTGACGCTAAAACCTCCCACACCTGGTCCTTAGTTAAAAACTTGCTAGCTCTGGCTTACTGTTGGATTATTTACCAAAAATAAACATCAAAACCATCTAGTCTACAAAAGTGTTCTTACTGACTGAACTCAGTCAGGACCGTGGACCGTTCCGGCTGGACCGGATTTGGGACAGACAGCCGGGCCGGCGAATGGTCTCTGTCCGTGTGGTTAGATTTGTTCTTCATCAGTCCCCAGGCAGCAGCTCCACTGAGCGACATCCCCCGACACGACACCTTGTGGCGGGTGAGGAGGCAGGCGTTCCAGAAGCGGTGTCTGCATTTGTGGCACTGGAACGCTGCCGCCTTCAGGTGCCGGCCCCGGTGTTTCAAAGCTTTATGCAAGGAGCTGGTGCGTCTGCCGCACGCCTGGCAGCGCAGCCGGGCATTGCGGCCTGAGTTTGAGGGTGGGTGTTTGATGGCATGATGGAGCAGGAGAAAGCCCTTTTTAGCGTAGGTGGTGCTGGGACAAATGGGACAGGGGAAGCACTTGATGGGGATGTCCAAGGAGGTGAGCCCACTGACCCTGACGGCACCGCCGCTCCAGGACTTCACCTTCATCACGGCACCTTTGACCCTCAGCTGTGCCAGGAGCTTCTTCCGGTTGATCTGTGCCTGCAGTTTGCCTTGCTTCCTCCTCAGGAGCAGCAGCTTTTTGCGGGTGTCTTTACTCAGTGGGATCCCCACCAGCTTCCCGTCCCTCATGATGCTGTGGATCACAACTCGTTTTTTTTTTCGATGTTTCCTTGTCTGTCCATGTCGCTTTTGGCAGTTTTTGGCGCGGTAGTGAAAAGGGTGCTGCGGCTGTGGTTGTTGTTGCTGCTGCTGCTGCTGCTGTTGTTGTGGAGTGGAGGCCCCTTGTTGTGTATGAGATGACCCTGTGTAGTTGGACCCTGATCCAGAGTCATAGAATAGGGGTGAGTATCCCGAGGGCTGGGACTGGGTGACCCGCTGACCATTGCGGTCAATACCGTGTTGAGACAGTTTGTGCCGCACTAAGCTGTTGGAGTAGGCAAAGGCTTTACCACAAACTTCACAACGAAACGATTTCTCCAGCCCCGCGCCACTGCCGTGGACGGTCTGTTGATGTGCCGTCAGATGGAAATAGTGTCGGAAGGATTTCCAACACACGGTGCAAGTGTAGAGCCTCTGGGAAGGGGTGCCATGGGTGGGGGACTTCTCCCCTTGGGAGCAGGATGAAAAGTAGTCAGAGTTTCCGGAATTGGCGACTTGAGTGATGGCGGCAGAAGAGCCTTTGACTCTCCTTCCCTGGTTGTCAATCTCCCCTTTTCGGTGCAGCTTCCCATGCCTCACCAGACTCTGTGCATAGGCGAACAGCTTTCCGCACAGGTTGCACTTGTAGTTCTTCTGACCAGAGTGCACGGTCAGATGTTTGGTGAGGTGGAAAGGTTCACGGAACATCTTCCCACATACATCACATCCGTGAGGCTTCTCCCCAGTGTGGACTCTGTTGTGCCGACGCAGAGTCTCTGCTCTTCTGAAGCGTTTACCACAGATCTGACATCCGTAGGGCCTCTCTGAACCGTCGCCTGGAGGGGCGGGGCTGCGTCTCCTCCTGACGATGGTGTTGGGGTCCCTCTTCTCTCTGGGCTTCCTTGGCCTCCTCTGCTTGGTGTGGGGCTGGCTTGGGTGGGTCAAAGGTATCGTGGAACCATTGAGGCTGGACGTGGAGGATGGTCCACCCATGTTACCGAAGCCAAGCCCCCCCAGTAGACCTCCGATGATATCCCTTCTCTCTCCTTCCCTACCTTCTGTGTTTATATCACAAGAGGCAGCAGCTGCAGCGGCGATGGCAGACATGGCACTGCTGGTGACCTCATCCTCTGAATCGTCCAATAGCGAGGACAGAGGGAGGTGTGGCTGTGGCTGTGGCGCTGGTGCTTGTTGGTGGTGATGATGTTGCTGATTCTGGGGGTGGGGGTGAAGAGTGGGAGCTAAGGGGGCTTTCCGTAGAGTTTGATTGGACATGTCAGTTCCTAACGCTCCGTCTGAGAACAGAGATGATCGTCTGTAGTCTTCTACACTGCTACTGTAGGATGACTGGTTCTGGTAACGGTTTCTGGAGTAATCTGTGGCATACTTGTCATTGGTCAATCCTGTGCTGCTATTTGATATTCCCACTCTGTCTCCAGTCCCTTCCAATTTACTGCTGCTGGTCGTGGGCGTCCTGCTAGCCCCTGTGCTTGTCCTGTTTTTGGAGGTCCGTGGAGGTTTACCGCAGGCGCCTGAAGCCGCATGGTTGAGAAGGGAGGTGCTCTCACGGAAACAACGACCACAAGCGGGGCACCGAAAAGGCTTCTCATCATGGATTTTTTCATGCCTCGTCAGCGACTCTCGGCGATTGAAAGACTTTTGGCAGATGCTGCAGATGAAAGGTCTGTTTTCAGAGTGAGTAACGCTGTGCTGAATGAGGTGACCCCTCTTCTTAAACCTCTTTCCACATTCCCCACAGCAGAATATCCTCTCCGGACTGGGGGAATTACAATCCAACTTTCGACTTTGGCTCTCGGGTGTCAAACCATGACTGCGCAGATGCCTTCGCAAGCTGGAGAGGTGGGTGAAGGTTTTGCCACACTCACCACAGTGGTACACGGGTTCTGGTTCAGGTTGGCCAGAGGAAATGTTACTGTGGCTTTCTTGAGATTTTGCCAACTGTTGGTTGCCATTGGCTACCAGAACAGGGGTCGAGTTAGAGGCGGCAGGGGCAGACGAAGTGGACGACACTGTGGAGGATGACTGTTGCGAGGACGATGAGAGGAGTGAGGAATGCTGCGGTTCACTTCCGATACCAGTGATGCCCACACCCCTGGATGCTCCGCCCACCAGGCCGGAGGAGGAGCTTTGGCTGTGGCTGCTGGAGTTACTATTGTGGCAGTTGCTAATGGTGCTGCTGCTGTGGCTGCTATGGGCATGGCTGCTACTGTCCGTTTTCCTCTGGGGCAGGTAGCCCGCCATGGCCTTCTTTCTCCTGCTTCCTCCAGTTGAAACAGATGTGGCAGAGGTATCTCCGGACTTTGTGGTGTCCTCTTTGGACAGGGAGAGGTGGAGGGGAAGTGGGAGTGGCAGCCCCGCCTCTTGCTGCATAAGTGATGCAATTTGGTTCGAGGAAAGGACTGGTATTCCTTGGAAGTCGAAACTACTAAGCGAAGCAGGCTGTGGGGCGGGGTGGAGAGGATGCGGGTGGTGAGTGTGACTGTGTGGATGTGATAAGGCATGGGGAGTCAGCTGCTGCTGCTGCTGCTGAGGCTGTGGAGCCGAGTGGCTGTGGGAGGAGTGGAGGGCAGGGGGCGGCACCAGTGCTGAGTTGGAGTCTGTGGCCCCTTGGCCCAGACCCAGGCCCAGGTGGTTGTGAGTGCCCTGTTGGACTAGAAACTGCTCGAGGCTGCTGTTGGTGGGGACTCCAGACAGGAAGTATTGGTTGGCGGCGAGCATGCAGCTGAACTGCTGGTGAAGGCTCCGGGGGTCGGACTGGCCCACCAAAGGGACGGCGGTGCTGCCGGAGTGGTTGTTGGAAGCTGAGACAGAAGTGGAAGGAGACGGTGATGATGAAGAGTGGCCGGGGGAAGGCTGAGGGACAGAGAGGCCGGGATGCAGTGGAGGAGGTGGGGGGGCGGGGGTGACAACGCCCCCGATGACTCCTGTGCTTCCTCCGCTGCCGCTGCCTCCAAAGTCGAAACGTCCCATGCCAGAGTGGAGCTGCTCCTGAGCCAGCGCCGCCTCGGCGGGGTGAAAAGGCCGCAGAAACTGGGGGTACCCTGACGACGAGCTCCCACTGCTGCTGCTGCTGCTCATCTTACTGGACTTCCTCGAGCTGTGCGAGGACGATGATGACTGACTCTGGTGGGAGATAGAAGGGGGAGGGGCGCTCATTTTGGCGAATAATGATGAGGAATCCGCAAAGGCATTAGTGCGAGAGCTTTGCAGCGATCCAAGGCCCAGGCCGGACAGGAGGCTTCCCGAGGAGTCAGCAGTGGGCTGGTGCTGCTGCTGGAGTTGCTGCTGGTGCTGCAGCTGCACCTGCTGCTGGTGACTCAGCTGCCGTTCTAGTCCCAGGCCTTTGAACTGATGGGCTTGGTGTCCACTGAGCATCTCTAAAATGTCCATGGGGTATTTACTGAACTGGAACATCTCCCACTTTGGCACAGTGTCCTGGGGGTCTGTACGAAGTGTGCACTGGAGTGCTAAGCGCTAGCACCTTAACAATTTAATAAGGTGTGGTGTGCAGAAGTGTAAGGGTTCACTGCGGTGTGGGTTTAGGGTTGACCTCGATCTGCTGGGGGTTCGACTCCAAAGCAGCAAAAGCCTGGTTTCCTTGTGTAAGTGTAACATTAATACTGGTCTTTAGTGCATCTGTGCATTTTTAAAGTCTGTAGTGTTTCTGCCAAAAGTTCCATCACCATCTGCCGTGGGTCAAAGGTCAACAGTTCCATCTGCTGGAGGAGCGTCTGCTTTTAGGACTTCATCGTCGCGGTTAGAGTTATGGTCCATTCATAGAGTTCTGCTGGGGATCCTGAGGGGGTAAAAAAGTAAGAGTGTAAGAAGAAGGAAAACTTACCCTAAAGCCCTAACCCAGACTTCCACACCGCTAAACCAGACCTCCACACCGCTAACCCAGACCTCCAAACCCCTAACCCAGACCTCAAAACACAAAGTCATAGCAGCACATTTACCTGGAATAATGTCTCTAGAGTGTTAACCTTGATCTATCAATGAAAAGGGAGAAGACTCTGGTGTTTTCTGAGTTGTGTGTGCGTGCATCCGCAGGCGCATCCCTATCTATGCAGATATAGTTTATTACAGTACCTTGGTACATTTGCTAAAAATAATTACATGTGAAGCTACATGCTAACAGATGCTAATACTCACCAGTTAGCAAAACATCAAGCTTTGAGTCTGCATTGACGAGTGCTGTTGAAGTGTGGATGAGTTTGGTTCAGGTGTTGTAAATAAGACAGTGCTAGGCTAATGCTAATGCTATTTGATGATGATGATGATGAAAACTTTATTGATCTCTACAAGACAGAAATTCAGGTGTCCGGCAACGCACACATTCACACACGAGCACACCATACCATAACAACAATAAACAATAAATAGCAATGGTAAAAAAACATTTAAAATATTTTTAAATATTTTAAGAATGTGAGTAGAATGTGTGTAAAATCAAGGTCCTTAGGCAGATCTATTCAGGAGCCTTATGGCGGCGGGGATGAAGGACCTCCTGTAGCGCTCTGTCCTGCATCACAGTGAGAGGAGTCTATTGCTGCGGGAGCTCTTCTGGGCTGAGACTATGTTGTGTAGAGGATGGATGCAGGATCCCCTGCATTAGAGCTTACATCCTCCTCTCTAAGACTACTCCCACAGAGTCCACTGAGTCCCTCCTCCCCATCACAGATGCACACCTCCCAATCAGCCGGTCCAGCCGGTCCCTGTCCCTTGTGGTCATACTGCCACCCCGACAGACAACCCCAAAGAACACGACGCTGGCCACCACAGACTGGTAGAAGATATACAGCATGTCTGCACATACATCAAAGGCCCTGAGTCTTCTAAGGAAGAACAGTCTGCTCCGTTATACAGGGCTCGAGCCTGTGCTGACCAGTCCAGTCGATGGTCCATGTGTACACCCAGGAATTTGTAGGTGTTGTTAAGTCTGTGTAATTCTGTTTAGGTGTAGATATGTATGTATGTCTGTTTCTGAGAGCAGGTCCTCAAGTGAAGATGTGATGCAGGTGTGGTGACACAGTGATCTTCCATGATTGGTTCCTCAGAGAGGGCAGGAGGCCATAAAAAGAAGACACACCCATCATGGAGCAGACTTCTCTCTTCCATCCTGCACTTCACCAGCAGCCTGTGATTGTTGTTTGAACTGTGTTTAAAAACCTGATGGTGGGAACATTTTTCTTTGGTCAAGTTTTCTCCTGTTTTTTCAAGTAGAAGCATAGGTAAGATTTTCTGTACTTTGGTTTGTTTCTTGGTTGGTAGGAAAGCATAGGGCTTGAAGATTCTTTTGTTTGTTGTTTTATTGTTTTGGATTCCCATCCTGATTTTGATTTTGTTACATTATTGGCTTAAATAAATTATTTAAATTGCACTTTAGTTGATTTCTGGACTTTTTTAACTGGTGTTTAAGTGGCATGGAAGGTGGGAAGTCTCATTTCATGTTAATGTCTCATTACCCCTAGACTGAGCGTAACAGTGTCTACCACCTCCATTTTCTCACCATCGATGGTAACAGGCTGATAGGAGGGGTTCCTGCCAAAGTCAATGATCATCTCCTTGGTTTTTAAAGTGTTCAGGATGAGACCATTGGCCCTGCTCCAGGTGGTGAATCTGGTGATAAGTTCCCCGTACTCCCTCTCACCCCTTCCCTTCACGCAAGCCACAATAGCTGTGTCGTCAGAATACTTCTGGACATGACATGCTGTGGATCTGTAAGCAAAGTCAGCCCTGTAGAGTGTGAAGAGGAAGGGCGAGAGCACAGTTCCCTGTGGTGCACCTGTGTTGCTCATCACCACTCCAGAAACACAGGCGGACATACTGCGACCTGTGGGTCAGGTAATTGCGGATCCAGCGAACAAGGACAGGATCCACCCCCATCCTCTCCAGCTTCCCCCTCAGTAACTGAGGCTGGATAGTGTCAAAGGCACTAGTGAAGTCGAAGAACCTCACCCTCACATAGCCTCAAACACCATCCACGAAGGGGAGTGATCGATGGATCAAGTACAGGACCGCATCGTCCACCCCCATGCTGTCCCAATAGGCAAACTGAAGGGGGTCCAGTGACAGGCAGACAACAGTAGCCGTGGAAATACTGTTGTCTGCCTTACGCAGTGTAAAATGGTTCCAAACTTCTACTATTAATTAACTAACTATATTTTAAAACTACAGAAACAGTCCAGACCAGATGCACCTGTTCTGTAGCGTGTTTGACCGTTTGAAAATAGTAGCTACTCATTTACGTCATGCGATCGGCTTTTGATCGGCATATTTTTCTGATCACTGATCAGGCTATTTTTTAGATAATATCGGCCGATTATGATTGGCAGCTGATTGATCGGTGCAACACTATTTTTATCTGATAATTTTGACTTTTTATCATCATTTTGGCTTTTTCCTCAACCCAGAACTTGAAACCCCTAACCTTAGTCCAGCCTAGAGCCCGACCTATATCAGATTTTCAGTGACCATGCACATACTGATATTGGAGGGTAAAAAAAGCAGGTATCCAATTATAATTGCTTATAATCAGGGCTCTAAATTAACACCCGCCAAATGCGGGTGAAAATCCATTAAAAAAAAAAAAAAAACAACCTTACTAGCCACTTTGGCTGGTGGCGAGTGATGGAAACAGACGAGACGAAAGTTCCTACATTTCCCATGAACTCTACCGTGATGACGTCGCATGCATCCATTGGCTGCGTCCTCATTGCATTCCATTTTGAGCATTTTTGCGCGGTTGACTCTGAGGTGAAGACGATGATGTTAAGAGATAGAAGAAGGAGAATATTTTCTGAAGCGTGTGTTGCGTCAGTGAGAACGAAAAAAAAAAGAATGTGGCGGTGGTTGGGAGGTTTGGAGTGTGGGGGTTAGAAAAGGGCAAATGCTGGAGGGGATGTCGTCGAGTCTGAGGTAACAGTAAAGAAAAAGCAGAGGACATTTAACCCAAAATGGCTTGGGGGTCATGAGAGGCTGGTGTTCAACACGGAGAGAGACATAACGTATTTCACACGATTTGCAATTTTCTACTTTTTGTTACAAAGAAATGTTGTAGAAGTGTATAAAAGTTCAGAATATTTGAACATGTTAATATGCTACAATTCCTTGTTTTTGAAGAAATTATATTGGACCAATTGAGAAAACTTTTGAGGAAAATTGAGCAACAAGATGTGATGTTATGTATTGTATAAATAATATAGGTGAGATAATAGTAAAGAAGTAGCAAGATGTGATGTGAGTGTATGTTTACAGATATTAAGTGGGACAGTGGAGATAAAAAGTAAAGAGGTTGAGAGATAAATGTGAAAATGCAAAAAAAAAATATTTGATCATATGTTTGAAGAAATGATATGGGGACCAATTGAGAAAATGTAAGAGCAAGAAGATGTGAGTCTATGTATTGTATAAATTGTAATATAGGTGAGAAAAGTAAAGAAGTGTTAACAGTGAAAGGTGAGAAAATGTAAAAGCAAGAAGTTTTAAGAGTTAAATGTGAAAATGTAAAAAGAAATGTGATCATATGTTTAAAGAAATGAATTATTTCAAGAGGAAAAGGTTAAATAAAATAATTTAAAGAAATTTGAAGGCGTATGTCTCATTTTGGTCAGGGAAAAAAATGGCTAGTTGAATTTCTGATTGGCTAGTAAGATAAAAAATCTACTAGCCACATTGGCTGGTGATGAAAAAAGTTAATTTAGAGCCCTGCTTATAATCAATATATTAGTGGATATATGAATTAAGGTTTATCTACACAGCACCAAATACCATATTTTCCAAACTATAAGGTGCACTTAAATGACAAACTTTCTCCAAAAACCAGTGTGCTTTGTATATGGATTAATTCTGGTTGTGCTTAGTGACTTGGAATACTGACTTTTTAATCACGTAATTTTTATCACATAGTTTTGACTTTGTATCTCATAGATTTGGGTTTTTCCTCATGATTTTGGCTTTTTATTGCTAGAATTTTTACTTTTTATGTCATTATTTTGTGTTTTTCCTCATAATTTTGGCTTTTTACCTTCTACATTTGGGTATTTTCTCATGATTGTGGCTTTTTATCGCATACTTTTGGATTTTTATCTCAATTTTGACTTTTTATCATAGAATTTGGACATTTTTCAAGTTTGATTTATCAGAATAAGAGTGTGTTTTGTTCCGTGTTACATCTCAACAAGGTTGGCAGTTATTATGACTGTTTAGTTTCACTTAATACACCTTATATATATATATATATATATATATATATATATATATACATACTACCTAAAACAAAGAAAAATTCCAAGGCACTCTCTTAAAAGTGAAAGATAAAAAGCCTTTATTAAACTGGCTTGGTTAACAAAACCTATAAAATCATATAAAAACATATAAAAACCCCAATGCGTTTCGGCACAAATGGCCTTCATCAGGGGAAAATATACTACCGTTCAAAAGTTTGGGGTCACATTGAAATGTCCTTATTTTTGAAGGAAAAATACTGTACTTTTCAATGAAGATAACTTTAAACTAGTATTAACTTTAAACAAATCCACTCTATACATTGCTAATTTGTAAATGACTATTCTAGCTGCAAATGTCTGGTTTTTGGTGCAATATCTACATAGGTGTATAGAGGCCTATTTCCAGCCACTATCACTCCCTTGTTCACACATCTGAAAACAGTTTAGCTCGTTACAGAAGCAACAAAACTGATCTTCCTTTGAGCAGATTGAGTTTCTGCAGCATTACATTTGTGGGGTCAATTAAAGGCTCAAAATGGCCAGAAAAAGAGAACTTTCATCTGAAACTCCACAGTCTATTCTTGTTCTTCCAAATGAAGGCTATTCCATGTGAGACATTGCTAAGAAATTGAAGAGTTCCTACAACAGTGTGTACTAGTCCCTTCAGAGGACAGCACAAACAGGCTCTAACCAGAGTAGAAAAAGAAGTGGGAGGCCGTGTTGCACAACTGTGCAAGAAGATAAGTTCACTAGAGTCTCTAGTTTGAGAAAGGTCCCCAACTGGCATCTTCATTAAATAGTACCCGCAAAACACCAGTGTCAACATCTACAGTGAAGAGGCAGCTGCAGGATTCTGGGCTTCAGGGCAGAGTGGCAACGAAAAAACCATATCTGAGACTGGCCAATAAAAGAAAAAAGATTAAGATGGGCAAAAGAACACAGACATTGGACAGAGGAAGACTGGAAAAAAGTGTTGTGGACAGACGAATGTAAGTTTGAGGTGTTTGAATCACAAAGAAGAATGTTTGTGAGACGCATCCATTTAGCTAAAGACATTCTCATTTTGTACTATAGCCCCACCTAGAAATGTACTTTTATGAAAATGGCTGTAGTTCGGACATACAAACACCAACACCAGCATATTATGCACCACATATGCTGAAGCAACGCAAACCAGTCTTCCCACAATAAGATTCATGGTGAAGGGGGAAACCAAGTCATACATACAGCACCTATATATAGACTACACCGGTTTCCCTCCAAAATAAACCTGCGTTTTTGTCTAAACATACTAAATAGGTAAATATACAATGATTAAATATGACAAACTGATTATTTATCCTCACCTATGGTCATGAGTTTTGGGTCATGACTGCAAGAATGAGGTAAAAATCAGAATGTCTTTAGCTAAATGAATGTAGACCTGGGAGATAGACGTCTGTGTCAAATTTCAGCCAAATCGGTGTTTATATGTCCGAGCTGAAGCAATTTATGTCGCGGTAATTTTTCCAGAAATTTTCGCAAACTTTGCGACCGCGTAGCACAAAAGCGATGCAACTTTTCCAAATAAATTGGATAACTTCTCTAGATCGTGTTCACCAATTTTGAGTTCATTTGACCCAATGGCCAAGGAGGAGATAGAAAAATTCCATTGACTGCGAAAATGATGTCTCAAATGTAAAAAAAATTAAATCCAAGATGGCGGACTTCCTGTTGGTTTATGGGTGTGGCCATCCGTAGGTTTTTTGCTCATCGTCATATGATGAACACGTGCACCGATTTTCATAGCTCTAACTTCACTAGGGCGTGATCTGGCCTAATACAAACTATTTCACCTTTTCTATGTGGTGCTGTAGACACATTTCTAAACTGACTTTTACGAAACCTATAAATACTTGCAATTTTTCACACTTCTGAAGTGTGTGCAAAATTTGGTGAGTTTTCGTGCATGTTCAGGGGGTCAAATTAGAGCTCAAAGAGCTGAATCAGATCAAACTGCAAGCAGACTCCAAAGGCTTTGCACCGACGTGGTCTGCGGCGAAGGCCGAATAATAAAGAAAGAAAGAAAGAAAAATTCAGAAACCAAATAAAACCAAATAAAATCTTTCGACCTGCCCCACGTCACTATGGGGTCAGAGGTCACATTTGATACACTTCCACTCGTCAGTGACCCTGAGTGGGCGTGGCCCATAGATTCCCATTCATTCTGAACAGGAGCAAATATGCGGTGTGTGCGTGTGACGAGCACGTGCTCGGACACGGCTCGCTACCGTGAGTGTGTGTGAGTGGTGCGAGTCGTCCCTGGCATATTTCATCACCTGGCCATCACAGCAGACTCAATAGGCCTTGCGCCGACGTTGTCCGCGGCGAAGGCCTAATAAATAAATAAATAAATAATAATAATAAAGGAAAATTTAGAAACCAAGCCGGAACAATATAGCATTTTTCTGCCCCCCTTCGAACTCACCCTCAAATAAAATCTTTCGACCTTCCCCATGTTCCTGGGGGGTCAGAGGTCACATTTGACACACTTACACTCATGTCAGTGACCCTGAGTGGGCGTGGCCCATAGACTCCCATTCATTCTGAGCAGGAACAAATATGTGGTGTGTGCGTGTGACGAGCACATGCTCGGACGCGGCTCGCTACCGTGAAGATGTGAGTGGTGCGAGTCGTCCCTGACGACCGCACCCATGGCATATTTTGTCACCTGGCCATCACAGCAGACTCAATAGACCTTGCACTGAGGTTGTCCGCGAAGAAGGCCTAAAAATCAATGATGCTTAATAAATAAAGACTATTTTTGTTGTTTGTTTCCATGTACGAATAATACCAATGAAAACAAAAAAAAAAATACATTTGCATTCAGAAAATCAGTAAGGTTTTTTTTCCCTACGATATTTAGCAGCATAATTTACTTTGACATCAAATGTTGTCTCGAAGTGTGAGAGTTTAAAATGAGGTTTTAACATAACATCACTAAACCTGCAGTGTGATTCATGTTGAAGCGGCGCGTAAATGGCTGTGTGTGTAAGACGACAAAGCAAGTGTTTTATTTTCTCAGTGGTCCGTCAACATTTTTTACGAATTTCGCCATCCCTACCCACGACCCAGATGACGAGTGTGATCTTATGACTTCTAACGATCACATGGTTGTGTTTATGAGTGGTTGTTCATTTATCATAATTACATATTTAGTCATGAATTATATAGTTTAGATAAATTATTATAGTAGGTTATGAAAACAACAATGACTACTGTCATGATGCATCTGCTTCACAGCTGCAAGCCCCACACCCTCATTTCTTTCAACGCTCATGTAGAACAGCCACAGGTGACACCAACTGAGCAAACCGAGGGACCAAAAGCGAAATTTCTAAAAGATAGTTCCAATGTCTCTGTGTTTATCAGGTCCTCACAGCTGTGACGTACTGCTATCAACAAAAGGGAGTCATTCAATAGATCGTAAAGTCAGAATTTAAATTCATTGAGAACTGAGGGAGGAGAAGAGATTTTAGTGAATTGTGGCCGACGACAACGAGTGGAGTGCGATGGCAATAGCTCATCGCGACTTCGTTCGGATGAGCTAAAAAATCATGTCTCGATCACTGAGCTTCACTTAGTTTTTTTAAACTCCAGTCACTTTGTGAGGTCGAACGATGTTATATTAAAGCTGATTTTAAATCATCACACAGAGAAAACATCAGATGTTCCAGTAAATTCTGTAGTTGATTGTGTTTTTGTAAAGCCCTCTGAGACGACTTTGTTGTGATTTAGGGCTTTATAAATAAAATTGAATTGAATTAAATTCTGCTGCTAAATATGTTGTAAAACCCTCAGTGACGTCCACCAGCCAGAGTCAGTTCTGCACAAACTGCTTTAGTCGTAGTCCACCTGTCATGTCATTGTCAGTAGGTCTGTCAGATGGATAACACAACTCATCCACTGCACTGTCAGGTTGTCATGGTGACAACTTTCTGTCCCAGTCTGTAGCTGCTAGTTCTAGAAGTTCTATTACCTCATGTCAGCTTTGTGTTTAGCTTATGTTTTTAGTAAACGTTCTAAACTGGTGTTGAATGTTCGTACCACAGTTTAACTGAGCTGTGAGTTGGATATGAATAAATGTCGTCTTGTATTCTACTGCTAATGTTCAAATGCATCATTTTAAAAGATATTCTATGGACAGATCACAAAGCTTCCTCTTTATAACCTACACTATAATGATAAAGAGTTTGTGCAGTGGAATGACTGATGCACCATGGGTTTGTTTAACCGACGACAGAAAATTATGACCTTAAAACGTTGATGCGGTCAACCATCGGTCAAACGTCATCGGTTACCATCCCTTGTGTGAATGCAGTATAAGGGCTAAAAAGAGCATGTGCAGAGTGAATGAGGTTAGTCCAAAGTTGTTCCTGATTGGAGCAACTACAAGTGTTACAATTGTGTTCCCACTGTCCCCAGTTTCCCTGACACTATCTGCAGGATAAATTGCGAATGGACATGTATGGGCTTAGTTCATAAGAGGGGGGCTTTCGGAATGAGGAAAAAAAAGTGGTCCATTTGTCGGAGCACGTGCAGACGGTGGTGCGGGGAATCGATGCATTAGCGAAATGGGGATGGTTCAGAGCGCAGACTAGTGGTCCTTTTAGTGCGCACAAGGCAGGGCTGGATCGGAGCTGGCCAATATATGAAATAAGAACATTTATCTGTACAGGTTAAAATAATGTTATATTAGGAAATTATGGACATGTGGATCAACATCTCTGTGCTCCGGGCGAAATAGAGCAATACCACAGGAAATTGTGGGGACAGAAGAGAGGCCGAAGTGTAAAATTTCAGAATTCCACCCACGAAGGTGGTTCCTGCTAGTACTTTAAGGTATGAATTAGGCTTAAACCAGGCAAGGAGACGGTGGAAGTTATCAGCAGTCATAGTGAAAATGTTTCTCCTCACCCGTCTGACTCATAGGTAGAAAAAATGAGACCAATTCACCATCAACTATCTTCCTTGTATTAAGTGGACCCACACTCTACCGTCTTGTGCACCTACTTCTGGTTAGTTTTTTATGTCTCCACAGTAAATACATAAAAAACACCGCTTCAATAGATGGCATGTTTCTTGAACCCTTCAAATGCAACATCCATAATACAGACAGAGGCATAAATACCAGCTCCAGGAGCGACGTCAGGAACAGAAAAGCGAAAGCGAGGAACCGAAACTCAGCAGCAAAGAAAAGTTAATAAATCGACTACATATCGGCTGATATAAATTAAAAAGTGAAACCCCATAATCAGCCCGATTAAAATCAACCGGCCGATGAATCCGTTGGGGTCTAACCTAGACCTCGAAACCCCTAACCCTAATCCAGACCTAACTCCAATTTGATTAGATAAACATGTGAAACAGATGGAAGCAGAATCAAGTTAGACTCGGACCCGTCCAAGGACCAGGTTAGCCTTGGACCTGTCTAAAGTCCAGGCTAGCGTTGAACCCCTCCTTCACTCACAAACCTTTTTATAATGCAAATGCCCAAAAGCAAGTTAAGTCGAGTCAGTACCAATGGAAATGCAGCATTAGACTGAGGCCTCCATGATCCAGGTAAGAGGAAGGACCTGGACCAGACTGGACCTGGATCATATAGACTACAGGGACCAGACTGGATCTGGACCAGCACTTGGTCTGGTTGTCACATGATTAGGTTTAGGTTCATGTGGTGCATATGAGTGTAAATACTAGACCCAGGTCTACCCAGTGTTCTGTCAATTCAGACATCCCATCACATTGGGCTCCCAAGCGCATCTGAGCATGCTCATGAACACCAAGTGTTTTGACAGAGAAAAGTCCTGTCAATTCAGGCATCAAGATGCTGGACGTAAGTATATTTATTTTATCATGCCTTTGACGAGTAAACATATAAACAATCACATGCGTACGATAAGATTGGATATTGACGATATTGAGTTTTAAGTCAGTTTAGTATGATACGAACATTATGCACATGAGTTGTGTGGGTGTTATTGTTCAGGTTAGAACTGTTGTCAGTTCAATGGACGCAAACACAATAACCTACCTTTTGAGTAACCAAATCTAAATACAATATTAGAAAGATAAAATAGTAAAAAATAAATATAAAAAAAAAGGTCTACAGCATTATGGAGCATTATATGGATGGCTAAATAGACTTGTATTTAGATCTGTCAATTTATGCATTCTCATTTTGACAGAACATTGTTCCTGATCCGAGCTGGTACTCCTGTAGGGTACACACAGGTGTGTCCCCAGCTGTGCTTCTCACCTGCTGATCTGGGTCTAGTGATCCACAGGCCGGGTCTGGGGTTCCACAGCCCGGGTCTGTGGCTCTTATCTGGGGTTCCACAGCCCGGTTCTGGGGCTCCTGCTTTGGGTTCCACAGCCCGGGTCCAGATCTTTTTTCTGGGGTTCCACAGTCCAGTGTCTCCCGGGACAGCCGGTACCTTCAGCTTGGACAATCTGAAAGATGAACCGGGTGAAAGACTGGGCAGGTCGGATAGGTTACCACGGGGCATCGGAGATGTAAGCATGGCTAGTAGTGGCTAAGACATACACACACACTGTTCCTCAAGTCCCGCAAGTCCGGATCACGCGCGTTCCGGTGCCGGAAACCAGGGTACGGAACCCCGGATCCCCTCCAGGATGCAGCGTTAACCGATCTAGCTGCTTAGCTACTCCGTTAGCCTGCTAGCTAACCCCTTAGCCTGATAGCTAACCCGTTAGGCTAACAAGCTAACCCGTCCTAACTAACCCAGTCCATCTGGAAAGGCTTTGTTTTGGTTCTTACCGTCCTCTGTCCGAGCCCGAATAGCTCCTAAATTCCGGGCGGAGGGGGGCAGCGGGCTCCGGTTTCCGTGCTGCCTGTGTATGGGGCCTGCTTGGTCTTTCTCCGGTGGGAGGCCCGGCTCACCAATGGGCCCCTAGGCGGGCTAACAAACACCCGGGCCCCAGGCCTCCATTGTCTTGGTCCGGACTCCCGTTCATCCGGTGCCGCCGCTCCGTTCCGCGGCCGCCGAACTGCGCTCCGCCTCGGGTGGTGTGGGTGGTTGTTCGGTGGACAGCTGTTCCGCGGTGTGCTCCTCCGGTCCCGGTGGCCGCCCCGCGGTGCTCCTGCTCGGCTGCTGCTGCTGCTGCTGTGGCCTGCACACGGGCTTCCTGTCTGCGGACTGGTTCCGGGTACAGACGGGCACGGGTCGGCGCGTCTGGCTGCACTGCACCGCACCGCCGCCCCGCAACAACACCGACCCCAACACGAAACGGACGAAGACTCGGCACTAATAAATCAAATCTGTCACACATACTTTTCAGGGAATTAAGTGTGTGTTTGTATGTGTGTGTGTGTTTGTATGTGTGTGTGTGTTTGTATGTGAGTGTGTGTGTGTGTGTGTTTGTGTGTTTGTATGTGTGTGTGTGTGTGGGGGGGGGGGGGGGGGGGGGGGTAGTCATGTCAGACTAGGGCTAGGGCACCATTTGTCTTGGTGGCGCCAAGTCCCATAGAATTACAATATTAAGAAACTGTATTCTGTGGACTATGAGGTGAACTGAAATGACTTTAATTTTCTCCAAAAACCACACTTTACATGCAGATTACCAGTAATACTGATTGTGTTTAGTGACTTGAAATTTCGACTTTTTATCTAATAATTTTGGCTTTTTGTGACATAATTGTGACTTTTTATCTCAAAATTTGGACTCGTTTAAAGTTTGATTTAGCAGAACAGTGTTTTGTTCTGTGTTAAAATTCAACAAGATTGAGAGTTAGGACCCTGTTTTTACAGATTATGATTTCTAATTCCACAAAAAGGAAAGAGGGGTGTTCCTCCCTGGCACCACATTGACCAGAACCGGCCCTGTGTGTGTGTGTGTGTGTGTGTGTGTGTGTGTGTGTGTGTGTATGTGTGTGTCTCAGAAATAATCAGGACTAAAATCCACCCTTTAGTTTTCAAGTCATTTCTAATCAAAACAAAGACACCAGAGTCTGTCAGAGTTTAGTTTAATTAATTTTATTCAAATGATCATTAAACAGACTTTTAAAATTTTTATTCTAATGATCATTGAACAGAAATGTTTTTATTTTATTTCAATGATTATACAAAGGAAGGAGTCGATCACCAGGAACCAAAGGTCAAATGAAAGATTGTTTCCCAGGGAAATCAATGACAGGCTTAAAGTTCTATACCCCATCATGAAGGAACACTGACAGAAAGGTAAACGGACTGCACTGGTTGTGGACAAACTATATATAGATGGACAACTATTTCGGGAACCCTCCACCACCCCTTGGCTCTTCTAAAAAAAAAAAAAAAAGCTTAAACGTTTAATATATCACTTAATCATTAATGTTACAAAATGTAATAATAATAAAAAAAATCTCACTCTCCTAACCTATACTCCCCACTGGAGAACCCCCTCCTCCTTTTTTCTCTCTCCCTCTCTATAGCCCTCTTTAGCCCTCTCCCCCTGTCACACACTCTCACACACACTCTATGTACCCCCCATGTTTATTGTGCTTGTATGTTTCATATTGTGTTTGTTGATAGTTTTTCAGACAATGATGTGTTATTATATAATGTATATATAGATCCTGACCTGCTGTATACATGTCTGTCCAACACTCACAGTTCACAGACAGGAACAGACAGCTCATAAGGACACACACATGTTATATTATATTGCTACATACTTAGTGACAGAACATCTTTTCTCTTTATGTTCAAGTTTAATATCGTAGCCTGGAATGTTCATGGCATGCGCTCACAAACAAAAAGAGTTAAAATCATGGACTATGTGTCTAAACTAAAAGCAGATATTTTGCTCCTCCATGGAACACATTTACTACAGTCGGAAGAAAAATGTTTATCAGACTGGAATTATAGTATTATCTTTTCATCTTGTTATAATAACAGACAAAGAGGGGTCTCCATTCTGGTCCATAAGAGAGTACCATTCACTTTAAACAGTACAGTAACAGACTCAGAAGGCAGATATATTATTATCCAGGAAACAATCTTTCATAAATTATATTCTATTCCAAACCTCTATGCTCCAAATAACAACGATCCATCCTTCTATCACACTGTTTTCTCTCACTTAGCAGATTTATCTGCTAACTCAACAACTATTATCGGTGCTGACTTTAACATAGTTTTAAACCCTTCAGTAGATCGATCTAATCGTCCAATACATGTAAAACAATCACAATCAGTTAAAGTCATACAGGATTATATCAAAGATTTCGGACTAGACGACGTCTGGAGACTCAAAAACACAACAAAGAGAGACTATAAGTTTTTTTCTGCGGTACACAAAACATTTTCAAGAATTGACTTTTTTCTCTTAAATAACTATCGCACATAAAGTTACCACTAAAATCCACCCAATTGTTATCAGCGACCACGCACCAATATCTGTCAGCCTGCAAATATGTCTCGGCCCTCCGGCTGCTCCCCTGTCTCTTCCTGCTCGGCTTCCCTCCTCCTCTCTCCTCTCCCACCTCGCCGCTCGTACTCATCCCTCTCCCTCACCTTGGGGGGCTGGGGGCCCCCTGCTGCCTAGGGGACTGGCATGGGGGCCTGGTGGTCTCTCTGAGGGGGTGGCTCTGGTTCATCCGGGCACACAGGCCTTGGCACTTGCCTGTGTGCCACCACTGGAGATTAGCTTCTGTCTGGGTTGGTGGGGGCTGGGGTGGGCGGGGTTGGGGTTAGGGTGGTGGGTGGGTCCTCGTGCCCCGGGCCACCTGGGTTGATCTTGGTTCGCTAGGGGTGTCTGTAGATGCTCCCTCTTGTTCTCCGGGTTCGCGTCATTCACGGTGGCTCTCTGGGGCCAGCGCCCTGAGGCTCCTACAGCCCAGGGTGAGGGGTGCCCTGTTGGCTTGGCCCTGCCTTGCCGTGATTGTTTTTCTGGGCTCCAGGGTCCTTCACACTTGCATGTTTGATCGGGTCTTGCCAGCTACTGCTGAGTCCCATTTCAGTGAATGATGGGTCCCGCCAGAATGTGCTGAGAATCTCTCCAGAATCTCTACCCTAAACTCATTCTCTTTTGCACTAGTGTCCTCTTCTGGCCTATTCTATTCTATTCTATTTTATACTATATTTTTATACTATATCCAGTCTTTGTTTCCTCCACACATCACTGAGGTGTAGCACTGCCCTCCCTGGCTTATAATAGAGAGTTCTAATAAAGGATGTCTGCACAGCTTTCAGGGAGGACCGCTGATGGTCACACACATGCACTAAATATTAAAATAGTTGGCTGCAAGACTAAAATATGCATTGATCTCAAACAATGTTGACTCCCCTCTGTGGAGTTAAACAATCAGAACAAATGCAAACAAAAAAAAAAGCCACTCCAGCCTCTTTGTCATAATAAGCTCCTCCCACTCCAGCCTCTTCATGTCACAATAAGCCCCCCCCACTCCTGGTTCTAAGCTCCTCCCATATTAGAAAAACACAAACAGCAGACTTTGGTTCTTTGTTTATGTTTCTTGAATCCACATTTGAAAAAGTAAAAGTTTTCACAAATATACGTTTGGACACAATGACAAATATGAAAATGAGTAAAGCGTATACCCACACATACGCACGCACACACACACACACACACACACACACTAGCCCTTGGTATGAGGAGGACACCACCAGAAACAAACAAACCCTATACCTTAGAGGAGGTCCAGGAGTTCAGGAGGTCCATCATACAGGTTCCTTCAGCAGCAGTGTCCACTAACGCTGTAGCTGAACTTTATAACCCTTACCTTAACAATCCGTGTATCATTTGTTCATTTGTTTTTCAACATAAAACCAAAAGTAAGACAACAAAACAAGTTATTTCTTCATTATTCGTTTCCAAAACAAAATAAAAAATTTTGATAACAATGCAGTTTTTCACTTTTCCTTTTTTTGTTTAAATGAATAATAGAAAAAAGAGATTTTCCGTTTTATCCAATTTTGACCTGAAACAAATTTGTCACGACCTTTCCCTTTGTAACCTTTGCCCCACTGCTCTCCAGACCACCTGGCCCGCACTGCGCAGCTGCAAGCCGTTCCTCATCTGCGACTATAAAAGCAGTGAGGCTTGCAGTTGCCAGTGTGGGACCATTCAGATATGTTACCTCCATAAATTGGACTCGTTGTCATTTCCTCTGCCACAATAACCTGGACATTTTTCACACCACGGACTCTGGCTGATCTACACTCAGGTTTCTGTTTGGTTTTGTCTCTGTCTTGTCCTGATTTTGCTTAGTTTTGTTATTAAATTATTTTCCCTTCAGTACCGTGCATTGGAGTCCTCTTTCACTTCACCCATCATGACAAAATTGAGTCAAGTGTAAATGACCTTTGACCCTCAGTGACACAGAGGTAAACCTATGTCCTATTTGTGTAAACTAATAGATCATACCATAATGATCTTCAGTCCAGTGGACATGTTTCTATGGTTGTTAACATTAATTTACACTTTACTATATTTACTTCTGGTTAAAATTGGATAAAACATGAAACAGCCATTATCTGTTTTTTTTCTATTATTCATTTAAACACAAAAGGAAAATGGAAAAAACACATCGTTATCTGTTTTTTCATTTTTGGGGGGAAACGAATAACTTAATTTTTTTGTTGTTTTTTGTTTCATTTTGAAAAATGAATGAACAAATGATTCTTAACACTAAGCCCAACCCCTCACTCTAATGCCAATCTTATCACCCTAACCCTTCATAGTACTTGTTTTTCCCTCCAGCAGAGCATTCACTGATGCTAGTTCATTAGCTGTTTATTCCTGTTTAATTCCAAATAAAAGTTAATTTCTCTTTTAGATGAACAGTAGGTGCTTTCCCACTGAAGGAACTTTTTGTAGTTCCCCTAACCTTTTAAGTTCCTGGAACCCCCCCCCCCCCCTTTTCCCACAGGATAGAAACTACATAGTTCCGTGAACCTTTTCTCAGGGTCTTTTTTTAGTTCTCTCAGAACTGTATGACATAGGTGTTTGGTCAAGCCCAGACCACACCTATCTCCACATTTCCGCATCTTGCAGTACCGCCATCTTTAAAACCATCTGTGGAGCGTCAGCTGTATGATGGATAAAGCATATGATAAATGGACCAATGACCAATTTGGGTTACTCGTGCTTAGAGCTATGACAGCATACGTCATAGAACCACCTGCCTCTGGTTTCTTCATCTCCTAACTCTCTCTGTAAACTCCTCCTTTGTTGACATTAGACACTGCATTTAACTACAATTAACATTCTAGGGTACAGAACAAAAAGCGTTTATGGTACAGGCACACCAAACACAAATTTACGTGAGTATGCCTGTGACGTGCCACGTAAACACCCGAGTCTGGACGCTGGATAATCGGATAAACCAAGTGTGTCCTCCAGCTCAGTCTGTCCTCAACTATGGCTAACAACAGTTGGATTGTTTCTGTTCCCGCTCTGGATGTCCCAGATACGTGGGAGGACTAGACATCATTGCTTTTGGGTTCAGCTGATCCTGCAGAAGCTCCTGCAGGATCAGGAAGTCCACCACCTCCTCCAGGAACTGTAGTCTGGATGACGTCCACTTTCAACCATATTTCAGCGTCAGTTTTTCTTTCTGTCGCCTCCTGGGTCGGTCCCAATGTAATATGTCATTCCATCATGAATTTGGAAGCATCTCAACACCGATTGGCTTTCGTCACATGAATTCGCCTGAAAAGTTCAATATTTTCAACTCAAGTGTTTATGGGTATTTGCAGCAAAACGTGACGCTCCAACACGCCAGATGCGTTCAACACACTGCCCAGGGCAAATCTGTCTCCAAACGCGTCTCTCCGTTGACTTTGAATGTAATCTCGATGCGTGAATGTGAAAATTCGCATTCGGTGTGACCGTACCATTAGACCTCTTCATTCTTTGTTCTAGTTTATATTAGCGCGGTCTTCTATTTCCTTGTTTAATTGTTGATTTTAGTGATTAAAGAATATGTCAGTCACAGACATTAATGTCTTTTGGCCCCTCCCATGGTTCCTATTGTCCTGTTGGAATGTAAACCCAAAGGCTCCCTGGGAACTATATAGTTCTAAGAACTATTTACTTCTAAGAACTAAGTTCCCAGAACTACTCTGGGGGGAAGCACCTCATGTTAACACCTAATTCCAGTTGAAAATTATAATTCTGAATTAAACTTAATTCCAAATAAAATTACTGGTTTATTCCGATATTAATTCCGAATTTGATCATTTCTCTGCCATGTAAACAGTTAATTCCGCTTTAACATTATTCTTGTAGTTACGCACATGCTCCTGGCCTCATCGGCATGTCGCACATATTTTTGGTTGGTGTCGCACATATTCCGCTGTGGGCATTAGTTTGTTGATTCCTATGGTTTATTCAGTCGAGCTGCTGCTTCATAATTATCACAAGATAAAGTCAAACATCACAAGTGCACTGTAAACCTGAATGCTGAAATTAAATAATTGGAATGAGTAGTGTAAACCTTCTTAAAAGTTGTACTTACTTTAAAAAAATTGAGTGCCAATAGCAATTTACTTATTCTTGAGTTTGTCAAACTTGTAATTTTTTATTAATATGAATTTTTTGCATTTTTATGTAATTGCTGCTTAAAATTAATAACTCAAGAGTTACTTAAAATTACAGTGATTAAACGTGATTTAATGTCTTATTTTGAACGAACAAATAAATAAATAAAATCATGAATAAATTAAGAATTAGAATCAATTGCATCAGATAGATTTGAATAAATTATCACCCACACAATTTTAAATATGTTTATAAATAATTCAATGTTAATAAATTGCATGTTATAAAGTTGGCTCGTTAATTTGATGTGGGTTTTTTTCACTTTTAAGACAAATATACTTATGGTTAAAGCTGTCATTCCACTGAAAACCACTTTTCCACTTTTGTCCTTTTGGAATCTGATCGCTCACCCAGCGTTACCATGGTGATGGCTCACCCAGCGTTACCATGGTGATGGCTCACCCAGCGTTACCATGGTGATGGCTCACCCAGTGTTACCATGGTGATGGCTCACCCAGTGTTACCATGGTGATGGCTCACCCAGACTTACCAACACATGCTCCTTTAACAGTGGTTCATCACCTCCACTGGCTGCATACTGCATTAACACTAAACAACAACAGGAACCAGGGACCCAGAAAAAGACGGTCCATCTGACGACAGAGGGACTTTAGCCCCACCCACCTGGGGTTAACCCCTTCCCCCACTGCAGTCAATCTGCAGTAGCATTAGCATTAGCATCTACTAGAGCAGACGGTGCCACAGTAGCTGCTGCACAAACTGTAAAAAACTGTTGGATCAAACTGGTTCATGTGTCTCTGTGGAAATAAAGACTGTTTTTTTACTGCACGTTTTCAAAACAAGTGACGTCACCAAACCTAGCTGGATCTTACTCTGGGATGGTAAACACACACAGAACCAGAGGGGAGGGGGGAGTGTTCTTTCGCACATTCTGAGCCAATCACAGACGCCTCATCAGCGGGTCATGGACATGTATGAGGAAGTAGAAGTAAACGCTGTTGTTCCACCTCCAGTCATTTTTCTACCGTGAAAAAACAACTGGAAACAAAACAATCTGAACGTTTTTATAAATAGAACCAACACACAATGAATTCAATAACAATTAAGAACACAGTAGTATTCATGAAATAACCATGGAATGACTCGTTCAAGATAATCAGTTACCACAAATAATTTAAGTTTGGAGGTAAATGATTTTGATTTAGTTTTATGAGTAGTTATATGCTTGATTTAAATAAATAATAAATGTTATGTTTATGAAACATAAAAATCCTGACTTTTTATGCTTGAAATGATTAAGTTCACTTCAGTTGCTGCAATGAGAAAAATGAATAAATATTCTGAAAATATTTGAGTTGGCTTAAGTTGCACATTTAATTGAATTCTAAATTAAAATAATATTTACCATAAACTCCAAATATATGAGCTCTGATCTACTCAAATGTTTGAGTTCATAAACTCAAAAAAATGTGGGAACTGAGGGCCTCACTTTTTTGAGTTCTGCTAACTTATTGTGGTTTACAGCGTAGTATCTGGTCTAACATGTTGATAGTTGAAACCAACGCACAACAGGAAGTGGACGCCATGGTTTTCTTCCAGACATTAGATGGTCGGTCTGTCCAATCAGAACCCTCTGTACCTCCAGCTCTAAAAGACCCATTAACTAGAGCAGAATACAGTCGTTTCCATGGAAACATTTATTTAGAATTAACACGTCCATGTAAATATGAAGGAAATAGATTTATTTCTGAATTATTTATTCCTAATAAATAATTTGGAATTTTAAAAAATCATGCAAACGCAGCCGTTGTAGTCTTCTACAGCACCTCTTACCGCTAGTGCTAGCACAGCTGCACTGGACCAGGCAGTGTTTCCATGACAACATACTACTGACTTTACAGTACTTGGTTGTCATAGAGATAGTATGGGCTGTTACCATAGTGTAGGATTACGGGATGTCAAAATGTGTATAATGGACCCATATATTGTCAACTTTCACATCAGTATTTTGTAAAGGGGTGGAGTCACAGAGATAACTGTCTGACCAATCAGTGTCTGCAGGGTTTATACATCACCTATTAGTATCGCTGGGGATCTGGGTGGAGGGATACCAAAAAACTAGTACTGGGTAACATGCAGTAATGTGTGGGCTGACCCAAAGTGAGTGGGTGCCCGCGGTCACCCGCAGTTGTGGGTCATTGAAAAATGATATGATATTGTGGCTGCGGTCGGTCGTGTCATTTGTTGTTTGAGATAAACATGAAAATAATCTGGTAAATAAACTTTATTCAGTGAATGTTGGTGAAGGTGTCGTCCATCGTGGTCAGTATCCTACAGTATGGAGGGAGCAATAGAGGAAATAAACAAACAAACAAACAAAAACGCTAAGGTTTGGGACACATTGGCTGAGATTTTTAAAGATGATGAGCGGTTCCCAGTGTTTTCGTTTCCATGGAAACCAGGTTCAAATGTGTCTTTGGGTGTTACAGGTTGTCGACCCCTGGTTTAGATGCTGGGTTAGCGTTGATAACTTTTAAATGATGAAGAAGAACAAACATATTTCTAAACATATTAAATTACAAACAATGACATGGAATTTAAACACAGAAATAAATGCAGGTACGTGAGTAAGGTCAAAGGTCATGTGATGTTCAGGTATGTGAGTAAGGTCAAAGGTCATGTGATGTTCAGGTATGTGAGTTAGGTCAAAGGTCATGTGATGTTCAGTTATGTGAGTAAGGTCAAAGGTCATGTGATGTTCAGGTATGTGAGTAAGATCAAAGGTCATGTGATGTTCAGGTATGTGAGTAAGGTCAAAGGTCATGTGATGTTCAGGTATGTGAGTAAGGTCAAGGTCATGTGATGTTCAGGTATGTGAGTAAGATCAAAGGTCATGTGATGTTCAGGTATGTGAGTAAGGTCAAAGGTCATGTGATGTTCAGGTATGTGAGTAAGGTCAAAGGTCATGTGATGTTCCTAAGGACCACTGACTACTTTTTAAAAATGTGGGTCCAGAAGCGGGTCGGGTTCATCCTTTTCAAATATATTTCTTGCAGTCCAAGTTGTGGGCGGGTTAGTTAAAAAAGCGGTCGGTTGTGGGTCGTTTATACACTGACCCACGCATCACTGATACCATGGTACAGAGTCCTTTTTCATAATAGAAATGCACTGAAGTGAGTTGAGTCGAGTGGATTCTACTAATAATGAACATTAGAGAATCTGAGAATGAGACACAGTCACACCAGATGATTCCCAGGATGCACTAGGGTTCAGGGTTAGGGTTAGTACTACAATACGAGAGTACCCCAGTACTAGTACTAGTACTCTACAGTTAAGGAAACAAAAGAAACTGATTTTAAATATTAAACAAAGACAAAGAGCCTTCATCCTCCTCTTCCCCCCTTTCCTCATTTCACACTTCCTCCTCCTCCTCCTATGCCCCCCTCCTTCTTCCTCTTCCTCCTCCTCCTATGCCCCCCCCTTCTTCCTCTTCCTCCTCCTCCTATGCCCCCTCCTCTTCTCCCTCCTCCTCCTGGGATTTTTTGCTTCATAGATTTGGACATTTGTGCCCCTTCACAAAGAATGGCTCATTATTCTGGTCCTGGTTCTGGTTCTCTTCCTGGTCCTGGATCTTGTTTTGGTCCTGCTTCTGGTTCTGGTTCTGGTTCTACACTCATTTTCAAAGACTAACACACCAAATGTTGAAATAAAGTGTGAAATTTTCAGGGGTCTGGTCCTGGTTCTGTAGCTCAGACCGGTGTATTAAATCTTCATAGGTCCAACTGTCGATCATTTCTATTGAAAATGTTCTGGATTCAAACAAACTTTAGGGGTTTTCTGTCCTTTTTCAGGTTGTGTAGGAACCCTGAGGTCAGATTAAAGGTATGATCCACCATGTTTGGTTGTGAAGGGGAGGGGCTTGCTGATTCTCATAGCAACTGCAGTGTTGTGAGGCATCTTCTCTGCTCCTGTCACCTTGTCTTTCCATAATCCCTTTCTTCTCTCCGTCTCACACCGTTACTTCGTTCTTACTCCCAGTCCGCAGTGTCTGGGCCCCGCCCCCACCACCGCTGGCCACGCCCACTCCGGGGATGAAGTGCAGCTGTTCGATGGTGTTCTGCCTCTTACTAGCAAATGCCATGCGGCGGGCGTTGGGGTGGCCCATGGATCCGGCTCCACCCCCATGGTCCCAACCGCCGTGCACGCTCATCCCAGAGGCATGCTCGTGCTCGTGCCCCGGCGTGGGGTGGGAGTTCATCTTGACCATGTGGTGTCGGTCCATGGACGGCGTGGCGCAGATGTTCTGCTGCGACTGTGCCTTCTGGTGTGGGCGGAGTCGACCCATGGTGGGAACCATTCCGGGCCCAACCCCCCGCTCAGCCCCGCCCACCAGCAAGCCCATGGTTAGCAGGCGGTCCTCCAGGCGGTCCTCCAGGCGGTTCTCCAGGCGGTCCGGCGACACCATGAGCCTCTCATGGGACCTGGAAGCAGGAAACAGGTTTTAGAAACAAACACTGAAACAGGAAACAGAACAGGGTTTACTGTAGCACAGGGTCAGCCTTAGTCATAGTCATACTAGGCGGTCGCCTATGGCAACAGATGTTTTGGTGGCACCAAGTCCCACATAATTATAATATTAAGATAGTGTATTTTTTGGACTATAAGGTGAACTGAAAAGACTTTAATTTACTGACAGTGACAGTTAATACATATTTATATATGGATTAATTCTGGTTGTGCTTAGTGACTGGGAATTTAAACTTTTTATTTGATCATTTTGACTTTTGTCACATAATTTTGACTTTTTCAGCATAATTTTGACTTCATCTGACAATTTAAAAATTTTATCAGATAATATTTACTTTTTATCTGATAATTTCTACGTTTTGTCATATAATTGTGACTTTTTTGCATAATTTTTACTTTTTATCTGATAATGTTGATTTTTTTTGTCACATAATTTTAGCTTTTTATCTCAGAATTTGGACTCTTTTAAAGTTTGATTTAGCAGTGTGTTTTGTTCTGTGTTACAACTCAACGAGGTTGAGAATTATTGTGACTGTTTATGTTCACTTAATGCACCTTTTATATGAAAAATAAATAAATAAATAAAATAAACCATTCATTGACAGTTCATCTTATAGTGTTGAAAATACAGTAAATAAATCAGTAAAATTAACATTGACAGTGATTATCCATTGACACTCAGTACGTACTTCATCAGATGTAGGACGCTATGTTTACAGATGATCACTAAAAGGAAAGAGGGATGTTGGTCTAGTGTTGGCCTAGTGTGGGCCTAGTGTTGGTCTAGTATTGGCCTAGTGTTTGCCTAGTGTTGGCCTTGTGTTTGCCCAGTGTTTGCCTAGTGTTGGCCTAGGGTTGGCATAGGGTTGGCCTAGTGTTGGCCTAGTGTTTGCCTAGTGTTGGCCTAGAGTTGGCCTATGGTTGGCCTAGTGTTTGCCTAGTGTTTGCCTAGTGTTGGCCTAGTGTTGGCCTAGAGTTGGCCTAGGGTTGGCCTAGTGTTTGCCTAGTGTTGACCTAGTGTTGGCCTAGGGTTGGTCTAGTGTTGGCCTAGTGTTTGCCTAGACTTGGCCTAGGGTTGGCATAGGGTTGGCCTAGTGTGTGCCTGGTGTTGGCCTAGTGTTTGCCTAGTGTTGGCCTAGGGTTGGCCTAGGGTTGGCCTAACGTTTGCCTAGGGTTGGTCTAGTGTTGGCCTAGTGTTTGCCAAGCTGGACATTTAAGGGTCTTTAATGGTTAAAGGTGGCTGTTTAAGGGTCTTTAATTGATAAAGCTGGACATTTAAGGGTCTTGCCTATTGGTTGTAGGGGATAACACTATAATCATTTATCTGTCTACTTTAACCTCAATATAAGAAATTTGAAAAGAATCCGTTAATTATTTATAAAATAACACTATTTAATCTTATCCCCCAGTTTCATTCAACCCTGTAACACAATATCAAATTGTCTGTCCATCTTCCTGCCCACCCAGGAAATGATATCACTGAAGTCTTTCCCCACTCTAACTGTAAAGACAGCTCAGTATTACTATACTTTATCTATATTTCATTCTTTTTATCTTCAGATCGACATTGTCAAACTCAACCTTTCAACCCTGTTACAAGCATAAACTAGTATTCAGAGAATGTCTAACCCCGCCCCTATTCTGTGCCAATCTCCAGTTTCGATGACAACCTGTTCTTGAATTAGAGCAAATAATGTGATTTTGACCTTTCAGCGAAATGTAACTTTGACCTTTTACAATATTGATCATTTCATTATATGTATATATGCATCAGTGTGTGTAATATTATGATAATATATCCAGTATTGATTAAGTTATAGCGTGATATGTCTATGTTTGACACACACACAGTGTTACACAAATTAATTTGGACACATGTCACATTTGACCTCTAGAGATATCAAATCTATTGGTTGTAGGGGATAACACTAATTATGACAATTGTAGAAATCTTTATTCCACATCGTTTGGTACCAACCTGAAAGTTCTGTGACCCGCGGTTCTTGAGTTATAACCCATAATGTGATTTTGTGACCTTGACCTTTGACCTTTACTCTATTTGATTATTGCATCTGAGGTGCATTAGCTATATGTATATTTCCATGTAATTCATGGTGATATCTGCAGTATTCATTGAGTTATAGCATGATATGTCTGTGTGGACACACACACACACACAGTGATTACAATAATCTATTATAATGAGAATAATAATGTTTCAGTCGAACTTCCTGCACACCCAGGAAGTGACATCACTGAAGTCTTTCCCCACTCTAACTCTAAAGATATATTTTGTATATTTCGTGTTGTTCCACGTTTCGGTCTATTGTGTTGAAGTTCGACCAATCAGAAACTCGAGTCTTGCTAACAGTGGCGTCACCATAGTAGGATTGATGTTTTCATGCAGAGGTGTGTTGTAGTTTGAATCCCATCTTCAGTCAGTTCACTTCAGCCCAGATCTTCAACCTTCTCCTTAACCCTTTAAATGTTCACTCAATTTCACCTAAATTTCTTAATAAAGTCAATTAAATGTTGTTGTTGAACAATTTTAATAACATGCAGTTGGTGTTTGATTATATTCTAAATGAAAACTGAGATATTAGAGGCAGGTCCTGTTAAATCACAGGTGTCAAACTCCAGTCCTCGAGGGCCGGTGTCCTGCATGTTTTAGATATTTCCCTCTTCCATGCGATTCAGTTTAACCCTTTAACTCCTGAGAACTAACAAAATAAGACACAAAAGGTAGAAAATTAAATACTACCATAAAAAAAAAACTAAATGTAGAAAAATCAACAAAATGAGCAACAAAAACTAATAAATATTTACAAAATCACAAATAATGTGGAAAATTTTGAAAAAAAAAATTACAAAAGAAGAAAACTAGTATTGAAATTTGGTCCCAGCAATTTTAATTTTGCCTTTAAAAAAGGTTTAAATAAAATAAAAATCTTGCTTTTTGGCACCTTGTCCATGCACAAAACTAAAAGGAAAATGGTTGAATTTTTCTGAATATTTAAACTAAATCATCCATTCAGAACACATCAGCACTGACAAAGAGTTAATAATCAGCTCCTCATCAGACTGATAATGATGTAATGGCCTCCAGATGGAATGGAAGAGGGAAACATCTAAAACATGCAGGACACCGGCCCTCGAGGACCGCACTTTGACACCCCTGTGTTAAACGATGCAATAGATAAAACATTTGTGGATATTTATGGATGTTTTGATGTGTTGTGGACTACATATGGATGTTTTTGTTAGACTATGTGTTAGAAGATGGTTCCTCTGGGGATAATTATGAGACATAAAGGTTCAGATCAGCTGTTTGACATTTGTATTTTGAACAAATGAGTGATTGTAGCTGCTATGGATATTTGATCTGACACTGGTTTATATCTTAGGATGTGTGACAATCTGTATTAAACCACATTAGGTCATGTGACCTTTGGAACAGGTTTGACAGGGTCTCCGCAGTCTTATTTACAATATGTAGTTTTTAAGGTCTTAAAAAACATTATATTTTTCTATTTTTCGAAGTATGGCATTGCATTTTACAAATTACATTTCATCTGGGTAGCCTACGGTTAATGAAAAACACATGTCTGGATTTTTTTCTGCGCTAGTTATTTATTTAGCTAGTGTCGTTTGTTATTAAGACACTGAAAAACTAGATGTTTGCTCTATCATAGAGCTGTGTCTAATAGAACATGAATCACACTGCAGGGGGAAGTGTGTCCTTTTATCAGCATTTACGTCAGTGAGTAGAACAGACGAAGAAGAAGTGTTTGGAACAGACATACGTGAACATGAACCCAGACCAGGAAGTGACAGTTCAGTGATAAGTGTGTTTGAGGAGAACAAATACAACAGTTGGTCAAAAACAATGTGTGAATATGAAGAGATATGGAAAGGATGTGGTAAAAACATGACGTTAGCAACAATGGGCCAGTTCTGGTCAATGCGGTGCCCTTGGCCAACACTAGACCAACACGAGGTGAACACTAGGTGAACACTAGGCCAACACTAGGCCAACACTAGACCAACACTAGGTCAACACTAGGCCAACACTAGGCCAACATTAGGTCAACACTAGGCCAACACTAGGTCAACACTAGGTCAACACTAGGCCAACATTAGGTCAACACTAGGTCAACACTAGGTCAACACTAGGCCAACACTAGGTCAACACTAGGTCAACACTAGGCCAACATTAGGTCAACACTAGGCCAACACTGGGTCAACACTAGGTAAACACTAGGTCAACACTAGGTCAACACTAGGTCAACACTAGGCCAACACTAGGTCAACACTAGGTGAACACTAGGCCAACACTAGGTCAACACTAGGTCAACACTAGGTGAACACTAGGTCAACACTAGGCACACACTAGGCCAACCTAGGCCAACTCCAGGCACACACTAGGCCAACACGAGGTAAACACTAGGCCAACTCTATGCCAACCCTAGGCCAAGTCTAGGCAAACACTAGGCCAACACTAGACCAACCCTAGGCAAACGTTAGGCCAACCCTAGGCCAACACTAGGCAAACACTAGGCCAACACCAGGCACACACTAGGCCAATCCTAGGCCCTAGGCCAACCCTAGGCCAATTCCAGGCACACACTAGGCCAACACGAGGCAAACACTAGGCCAACCCTATGCCAACACTAGGCCAACATTAGGTCAACACTAGGCCAACACTAGGGGATCACTAGGTCAACACAAGGTGGACACTAGGTCAACACTAGGTCAACACTAGGTGAACACTAGGTGAACACTAGGCCAACACTAGGTGAACACTAGGGGAACACTAGGTCAACACTAGGTCAACACTAGGTCAACACTAGGCCAACACTAGTTCAACACAAGGTGAACACTAGGCCAACACTAGGCCAACATTAGGTCAACACTAGGCCAACAGTAGGCCAGCACTAGGCCAACACCCCTTGTATGGTCTTGCCTTTGGGTGAGGTTGAAACTACACGTGAAAGTTGAAAAAACAAACCCATCCAGGAATTCACTTGAGCCTTTTATTCCAAAGGTGCAGGGAAAATCATCACATTGTAGCACAAGAAAAAACTCCAATAAACTCAGGTAGGCTGTTTAACTATGCAACTTCTCACGGTAGAAAACTGTGTGCCTCAACACCCAATTAGCAAACAGGTGCACAAAATGGGTGACCTTTGTACCATATTAGTGAGAGCGCCATCTACTGGCATACAGCAGAACAATAATTGCAAAAGGAGCCATTTGGCCCATACACCCCTCTTTCATTTTAGTGTAATTCTAAATGAGTGTCTGTAAACATAGTGTCCTACATCTGATGGAGTACATACTGAGTGTCTATGAATAAGTTAAGTTTAATGATTTATTTACTGTATTTTCAACACTGTTTAATATAATCCAGCTGCATATTTTAACACGGAGGCTTTTAGAACATTTTAACTTGAGTACAAATCTTGTGGGCTGGATTTGAAACTTCAAAAGTCCACAGAGGGTCAGGGTTCTTATCTGTGCTACTCCACCGCCTCCCCACAAGGGTGTGTTCTCTCCCCCCTTATTTATTCTCTACACTGATATGTGTCAGTGTCATTTAAAAAAATGTTTTATTTTTAAATATGCAGATGACCATATGGTTTGAAGTTAACCTAGAGTGTGCTTTTTTTTAAATTGTATTTGTTTGGTGGTAGTGATCTTATTTTTTATACTCAAAGCTTTTAAAATACTCTTGGGCCCTTCGAAGTTTAAAGAGTTAAATTAACTTTTCTGTCACTTATTTGCCCCTCCTGGCCCCTCTCTTTGCCCCACTCCTCACTCCTGGCCCCTCCCTTTGCTCCACCCCTCTCTCCTGGCCCCTCCCTTTGCCCCACTCCTCACTCCTGGCCCCTCCCTTTGCCCCACCCCTCCCTCCTGGCCCCTCCCTTTGCCCCACCCCTCCCTCCTGGCCCCTCCCTTTTCCCCACCCCTCACACCTCGCCTCTCTCTTTGTCTAACTCCTCAATCCCCCCCCCCCCCCCTTTGCCCCCCCCCTCACTTCTGGCCCCTCCCCTTCCTCTTTACCTGCGCAGTGTCTGGGAGTTGTTGCTCCTGCTGGGTTTGTGGTACTGCTGTTGCTGGTTCTTGGAGAGGCGGGACCAGGTGTTGCCGTCGGCGACAGCCAACAGCTGGTCCTGGGAGCGGACGCGGCGTGGCGGCCGGTCGAAGGCAGGTCCGGTGTGAGCGGGCGGGCTGGGCAGGGGGTATGGGTTAGGGGTGGATGCTGGCATGTGGAGACGAGGCCTGGAGCCGTGCAGGGGCAGTGTGCCCCTGGAGCCCAGGGTGTAGTTGCCCCCCCAGGGCAGATGGTATTGGGATGAGTGGAAGGAGGGCGGGGCATTCTGGAGGCGGCGGCGGTTGGTGTAGTAGCTGTACTCGTCCAATTCACGCTCTGGGACACAAGAAAGAATAATGCAGGAAGATTTAACCTCAGAAGGTCGGAGGTCAACACAGGTCATTCAAGCCCCCCCCCCCACCACCACCACCACCACCACTCACCCAGTCTTTTCAGGGAACTGTAGCGGGTCAGGGTCTCTGGTTTGATGGTGGCTTCATAGGAGGGGGGGCAGCTGCGCCAGGTTATGGAAGGAGTGGGAGAAGGAGGCGTGGCTACTGCTATGCCTCAGACCCCCCCCAACCCCCCCACCACTGACACCAATGCCACCTCCACCACCGGCCCCGAGGCCTTTACCGCTCCCGGACATCAGTTTGAGTCCCAAGGAGAGTTGGGGGGTGGGATTCATCCAAGGACCATGTTCTGGATGGAAGTTGGCGGGGGGCAAGAAAAGAAAGATGAAAGGGGCCAAAAGAAGAAAGGTAAAAAGGGGAGGGGCCAGAAGAAGAAGAAAAATGGAGACAGATGGAGAAAGGAAAACAGAAGCTCTTATCACAAATACAGGAAGTACTGATGGTTTCCATGGCAACATCTATAAATATAGTTCTGTAGTGTTCACAGTCAGCACACACACACACACACACACACGCCCACACACACGCACACACGCACACATAATAAACATAATAATAATAACATTATGTAATAAACGCAGGTAAATAAATTAATAATAATAAAATGAAAAAAATTAATAGTGTAACAAAACTAAATTAAATCAATCAAATCAAAATAATAATGCATCTCTTTTTAACTGTATAAAAAGTGAGCCCTTTTATTTTTATACAAATGAAGTTGCTAAGGTCATAGGTCAACTCACAGACAGAATGGCCTATGTCATGGACAGCATCACAGCTGAGACCTTAAAGCTAACTGGTCCTAGGGTGGCCGTGGAATACTGGCTGACTCCATCATGTCAGTCATTCTTGTTCCAGTTATCAAAGACAAGGCTGGTACTGATACTGATAGTCAGGTGTTCCAGAACTTTCCATGTGATTCCACAGCTCCACTGGTGACATTTCCACGTTCCCAAATATTTGATAGTCAATGATCAGCTGTTTTAGAAGAAGATTTAAATGTTTGGGAACCACACACACACTCAGGCACACTCTTTAACCCTTTAACAATTCTAGTCAAAAAATTATAAAAAATAATTAACAAAATGGACAATAAAAGCCAAAAATATGTAATAAACCAATAAAATAATAAGTGACATGAACACAATAAAACACAAATGGCACAAAAGTCAAGAAACATAATAAAATACAATATTAAATGAGAAATATTAAAGAAAATAAGGAAATAAAATAACAAAAACTAATAAATTCCAAAATAATAACTTAAATTAGTCAACATGAACCAAAATGAAGTATAAATGAATAAATATATAAATAATATTGTAATTTGATTCCCGTAGTTTTAGTTTTGCCCTTTTTTTCTGAATCAGTTGCTTTTTGACACCTGTTTATTTCCATATGTCAGATCTATGAATAAAACTCAGTAAAATCACAGTAAAACAACAGTAATTTTTTTTCTGAATATTGAAACTAAACCATCCTTTCAGAATGTGTCATCGCTGATGCATCAGGGGTTAAATGGTTAATGGTCAAAGGTGGAGGTTTAAGGGTCTTTAATGGTTAAAGGTGGATGTTTAAGGGTCTTTAATTGATAAAGCTGGACATTTAAGGGTCTTTAATGGTTAAAGGTGGATGTTTAAGGGTCTTTAATTGATAAAGCTGGACATTTAAGGGTCTTTAATGGTTAAAGGTGGATGTTTAAGGGTCTTTAATTGATAAAGCTGGACATTTAAGGGACTTTAATGGTTAAAGGTGGATGTTTAAGGGTCTTTAATGGTTAAAGCTGGATGTTTAAGGGTCTTTAATGGTTAAAGGTGGATGTTTAAGGGTCTTTAATTGACAAAGCTGGACATTTAAGGGTCTTTAATGGTTAAAGGTGGATGTTTAAGGGTCTTTAATGGTTAAAGGTGGACGTTAAGGGGTCTTTAATGGTTAAAGGTGGATGTTTAAGGGTCTTTAATTGATAAAGCTGGACATTTAAGGGTCTTTAATGGTTAAAGGTGGATGTTTAAGGGTCTTTAATGGTTAAAGCTGGACGTTTAAGGGTCTTTAATGGTTAAAGGTGGACGTTTAAGGGTCTTTAATTGATAAAGCTGGATGTTTAAGGGTCTTTAATTGATAAAGCTGGACATTTAAGGGTCTTTAATGGTTAAAGGTGGATGTTTAGGGGTCTTTAATGGTTAAAGGTGGATGTTTAAGGGTCTTTAATGGTTAAAGCTGGATGTTTAAGGGTCTTTAATTGATAAAGCTGGACATTTAAGGGTCTTTAATGGTTAAAGCTGGATGTTTAGGGGTCTTTAATGGTTAAAGGTGGATGTTTAAGGGTCTTTAATTGATAAAGCTGGATGTTTAAGGGTCTTTAATGGTTAAAGGTGGACGTTTAAGGGTCTTTAAGGGTTAAAGGTGGACGTTTAAGGGTCTTTAATGGTTAAAGGTGGATGTTTAAGGGTCTTTAATGGTTAAAGGTGGACGTTTAAGGGTCTTTAAGGGTTAAAGGTGGACATTTAAGGGTCTTTAATGGTTAAAGGTGGACGTTTAAGGGTCTTTAAGGGTTAAAGGTGGACGTTTAAGGGTCTTTAATGGTTAAAGGTGGATGTTTAAGTGTGTTTAAGGGTTAAAGGTGGATGTTTATGGGTCTTTAATGGTTAAAGGTGGAGGTTTAAGGTCTTTAATGGTTAAAGGTGGACGTTTAAGGGTCTTTAAGAGTTAAAGGTGGACGTTTAAGGGTCTTTAATGGTTAAAGGTGGATGTTTAAGTGTGTTTAAGGGTTAAAGGTGGATGTTTATGGGTCTTTAATGGTTAAAGGTGGAGGTTTAATGGTCTTTAATGGTTAAAGGTGGACGTTTAAGGGTCTTTAAGGGTTAAAGGTGGACGTTTAAGGGTCTTTAATAGTTAAAGGTGGACGTTTAAGGGTCTTTAAAGGTTAAAGGTGGACGTTTAAGGGTCTTTAATGGTTAAAGCTGGATGTTTAAGGGTCTTTAATTGATAAAGCTGGACATTTAAGGGTCTTTAATGGTTAAAGCTGGATGTTTAGGGGTCTTTAATGGTTAAAGGTGGATGTTTAAGGGTCTTTAATTGATAAAGCTGGACGTTAAGGGTCTTTAATGGTTAAAGGTGGACGTTTAAGGGTCTTTAAGGGTTAAAGGTGACGTTTAAGGGTCTTTAATGGTTAAAGGTGGATGTTTAAGGGTCTTTAATGGTTAAAGGTGGACGTTTAAGGGTCTTTAAGGGTTAAAGGTTGACCTTTAAGGGTCTTTAATGGTTAAAGGTGGACGTTTAAGGGTCTTTAAGGGGTTAAAGGTGGACGTTTAAGGGTCTTTAATGGTTAAAGGTGGATGTTTAAGTGTGTTTAAGGGTTAAAGGTGGATGTTTATGGGTCTTTAATGGTTAAGGTGGAGGTTTAAGGGTCTTTAATGGTTAAAGGTGGACGTTTAAGGGTCTTTAAGGGTTAAAGGTGGACGTTTAAGGGTCTTTAATGGTTAAAGGTGGATGTTTAAGTGTGTTTAAGGGTTAAAGGTGGATGTTTATGGGTCTTTAATGGTTAAAGGTGGAGGTTTAATGGTCTTTAATGGTTAAAGGTGGACGTTTAAGGGTCTTTAATAGTTAAAGGAGGATGTTTAAGGGTCTTTAAGGGTTAAAGGTGGACGTTTAAGGGTCTTTAAGGGTTAAAGGTGGAGGTTTAATGGTCTTTAATGGTTAAAGGTGGACGTTTAAGGGTCTTTAATAGTTAAAGGTGATGTTTAAGGGTCTTTAAGGGTTAAAGGTGGACGTTTAAGGGTCTTTAATGGTTAAAGGTGGATCTTTAAGGGTCTTTAATGGTTAAAGGTAGACGTTTAAGGGTCTTTAAGGGTTAAAGGTGGACGTTTAAGGGTCTTTAATGGTTAAAGGTGGACGTTTAAGGGTCTTTAATGGTTTAAAGGTGGATGTTTAAGTGTGTTTAAGGGTTAAAGGAGGATGTTTATGGGTCTTTAATGGTTAAAGGTGGAGGTTTAATGGTCTTTAATGGTTAAAGGTGGACGTTTAAGGGTCTTTAATGGTTAAAGGTGGATGTTTAAGTGTGTTTAAGGGTTAAAGGTGGAGTTTATGGGTCTTTAATGGTTAAAAGGTGGAGGTTTAATGGTCTTTAATGGTTAAAGGTGGACGTTTAAGGGTCTTTAATAGTTAAAGGTGGATGTTTAAGGGTCTTTAAGGGTTAAAGGTGGACGTTTAAGGGTCTTTAATGGTTAAAGGTGGACGTTTAAGGGTCTTTAATGGTTAAAGGTGGATCTTTAAGGGTCTTTAATGGTTAAAGGTAGACGTTTAAGGGTCTTAAGGGTTAAAGGTGGACCTTTAAGGGTCTTTAATGGTTAATGGTGGACGTTTAAGGGTCTTTAAGGGTTAAAGGTGGACGTTTAAGGGTCTTTAATGGTTAAAGGTGGATGTTTAAGTGTGTTTAAGGGTTAAAGGTGGATGTTTATGGGTCTTTAATGGTTAAAGGTGGAGGTTTAAGGGTCTTTAATGGTTAAAGGTGGACGTTTAAGGGTCTTTAAGGGTTAAAGGTGGACGTTTAAGGGTCTTTAATGGTTAAAGGTGGATGTTTAAGTGTGTTTAAGGGTTAAAGGTGGATGTTTATGGGTCTTTAATGGTTAAAGGTGGAGGTTTAATGGTCTTTAATGGTTAAAGGTGGACGTTTAAGGGTCTTTAATAGTTAAAGGTGGATGTTTAAGGGTCTTTAAGGGTTAAAGGTGGACGTTTAAGGGTCTTTAAGGGTTAAAGGTGGAGGTTTAATGGTCTTTAATGGTTAAAGGTGGACGTTTAAGGGTCTTTAATAGTTAAAGGTGGATGTTTAAGGGTCTTTAAGGGTTAAAGGTGGACGTTTAAGGGTCTTTAATGGTTAAAGGTGGATCTTTAAGGGTCTTTAATGGTTAAAGGTAGACGTTTAAGGGTCTTTAAGGGTTAAAGGTGGACGTTTAAGGGTCTTTAATGGTTAAAGGTGGACGTTTAAGGGTCTTTAATGGTTAAAGGTGGATGTTTAAGTGTGTTTAAGGGTTAAAGGTGGATGTTTATGGGTCTTTAATGGTTAAAGGTGGATGTTTAAGGGTCTTTAATGGTTAAAGCTGGACGTTTAAGGGTCTTTAATGGTTAAAGGTGGACGTTTAAGGGTCTTTAATTGATAAAGCTGGACATTTAAGGGTCTTTAATGGTTAAAGGTGGATGTTTAGGGGTCTTTAATGGTTAAAGGTGGATGTTTAAGGGTCTTTAATGGTTAAAGCTGGATGTTTAAGGGTCTTTAATGGTTAAAGCTGGATGTTTAGGGGTCTTTAATGGTTAAAGGTGGATGTTTAAGGGTCTTTAATTGATAAAGCTGGATGTTTAAGGGTCTTTAATGGTTAAAGGTGGACGTTTAAGGGTCTTTAAGGGTTAAAGGTGGACGTTTAAGGGTCTTTAATGGTTAAAGGTGGATGTTTAAGGGTCTTTAATGGTTAAAGGTGGACGTTTAAGGGTCTTTAAGGGTTAAAGGTGGACATTTAAGGGTCTTTAATGGTTAAAGGTGGACGTTTAAGGGTCTTTAAGGGTTAAAGGTGGACGTTTAAGGGTCTTTAATGGTTAAAGGTGGATGTTTAAGTGTGTTTAAGGGTTAAAGGTGGATGTTTATGGGTCTTTAATGGTTAAAGGTGGAGGTTTAAGGGTCTTTAATGGTTAAAGGTGGACGTTTAAGGGTCTTTAAGAGTTAAAGGTGGACGTTTAAGGGTCTTTAATGGTTAAAGGTGGATGTTTAAGTGTGTTTAAGGGTTAAAGGTGGATGTTTATGGGTCTTTAATGGTTAAAGGTGGAGGTTTAATGGTCTTTAATGGTTAAAGGTGGACGTTTAAGGGTCTTTAAGGGTTAAAGGTGGACGTTTAAGGGTCTTTAATAGTTAAAGGTGGACGTTTAAGGGTCTTTAAGGGTTAAAGGTGGACGTTTAAGGGTCTTTAATGGTTAAAGCTGGATGTTTAAGGGTCTTTAATTGATAAAGCTGGACATTTAAGGGTCTTTAATGGTTAAAGCTGGATGTTTAGGGGTCTTTAATGGTTAAAGGTGGATGTTTAAGGGTCTTTAATTGATAAAGCTGGACGTTTAAGGGTCTTTAATGGTTAAAGGTGGACGTTTAAGGGTCTTTAAGGGTTAAAGGTGGACGTTTAAGGGTCTTTAATGGTTAAAGGTGGATGTTTAAGGGTCTTTAATGGTTAAAGGTGGACGTTTAAGGGTCTTTAAGGGTTAAAGGTGGACCTTTAAGGGTCTTTAATGGTTAAAGGTGGACGTTTAAGGGTCTTTAAGGGTTAAAGGTGGACGTTTAAGGGTCTTTAATGGTTAAAGGTGGATGTTTAAGTGTGTTTAAGGGTTAAAGGTGGATGTTTATGGGTCTTTAATGGTTAAAGGTGGAGGTTTAAGGGTCTTTAATGGTTAAAGGTGGACGTTTAAGGGTCTTTAAGGGTTAAAGGTGGACGTTTAAGGGTCTTTAATGGTTAAAGGTGGATGTTTAAGTGTGTTTAAGGGTTAAAGGTGGATGTTTATGGGTCTTTAATGGTTAAAGGTGGAGGTTTAATGGTCTTTAATGGTTAAAGGTGGACGTTTAAGGGTCTTTAATAGTTAAAGGTGGATGTTTAAGGGTCTTTAAGGGTTAAAGGTGGACGTTTAAGGGTCTTTAAGGGTTAAAGGTGGAGGTTTAATGGTCTTTAATGGTTAAAGGTGGACGTTTAAGGGTCTTTAATAGTTAAAGGTGGATGTTTAAGGGTCTTTAAGGGTTAAAGGTGGACGTTTAAGGGTCTTTAATGGTTAAAGGTGGATCTTTAAGGGTCTTTAATGGTTAAAGGTAGACGTTTAAGGGTCTTTAAGGGTTAAAGGTGGACGTTTAAGGGTCTTTAATGGTTAAAGGTGGACGTTTAAGGGTCTTTAATGGTTAAAGGTGGATGTTTAAGTGTGTTTAAGGGTTAAAGGTGGATGTTTATGGGTCTTTAATGGTTAAAGGTGGAGGTTTAATGGTCTTTAATGGTTAAAGGTGGACGTTTAAGGGTCTTTAATGGTTAAAGGTGGATGTTTAAGTGTGTTTAAGGGTTAAAGGTGGATGTTTATGGGTCTTTAATGGTTAAAGGTGGATGTTTAAGGGTCTTTAATGGTTAAAGCTGGACGTTTAAGGGTCTTTAATGGTTAAAGGTGGACGTTTAAGGGTCTTTAATTGATAAAGCTGGACATTTAAGGGTCTTTAATGGTTAAAGGTGGATGTTTAGGGGTCTTTAATGGTTAAAGGTGGATGTTTAAGGGTCTTTAATGGTTAAAGCTGGATGTTTAAGGGTCTTTAATGGTTAAAGCTGGATGTTTAGGGGTCTTTAATGGTTAAAGGTGGATGTTTAAGGGTCTTTAATTGATAAAGCTGGATGTTTAAGGGTCTTTAATGGTTAAAGGTGGACGTTTAAGGGTCTTTAAGGGTTAAAGGTGGACGTTTAAGGGTCTTTAATGGTTAAAGGTGGATGTTTAAGGGTCTTTGTGGATGTTTAAGGGTCTTTAATGGTTAAAGGTGGACGTTTAAGGGTCTTTAAGGGTTAAAGGTGGACATTTAAGGGTCTTTAATGGTTAAAGGTGGACGTTTAAGGGTCTTTAAGGGTTAAAGGTGGACGTTTAAGGGTCTTTAATGGTTAAAGGTGGATGTTTAAGTGTGTTTAAGGGTTAAAGGTGGATGTTTATGGGTCTTTAATGGTTAAAGGTGGAGGTTTAAGGGTCTTTAATGGTTAAAGGTGGACGTTTAAGGGTCTTTAAGAGTTAAAGGTGGACGTTTAAGGGTCTTTAATGGTTAAAGGTGGATGTTTAAGTGTGTTTAAGGGTTAAAGGTGGATGTTTATGGGTCTTTAATGGTTAAAGGTGGAGGTTTAATGGTCTTTAATGGTTAAAGGTGGACGTTTAAGGGTCTTTAAGGGTTAAAGGTGGACGTTTAAGGGTCTTTAATAGTTAAAGGTGGACGTTTAAGGGTCTTTAAGGGTTAAAGGTGGACGTTTAAGGGTCTTTAATGGTTAAAGCTGGATGTTTAAGGGTCTTTAATTGATAAAGCTGGACATTTAAGGGTCTTTAATGGTTAAAGCTGGATGTTTAGGGGTCTTTAATGGTTAAAGGTGGATGTTTAAGGGTCTTTAATTGATAAAGCTGGACGTTTAAGGGTCTTTAATGGTTAAAGGTGGACGTTTAATGGTCTTTAATGGTTAAAGGTGGACGTTTAAGGGTCTTTAATAGTTAAAGGTGGATGTTTAAGGGTCTTTAAGGGTTAAAGGTGGACGTTTAAGGGTCTTTAATGGTTAAAGGTGGATCTTTAAGGGTCTTTAATGGTTAAAGGTAGACGTTTAAGGGTCTTTAAGGGTTAAAGGTGGACGTTTAAGGGTCTTTAATGGTTAAAGGTGGACGTTTAAGGGTCTTTAATGGTTAAAGGTGGATGTTTAAGTGTGTTTAAGGGTTAAAGGTGGATGTTTATGGGTCTTTAATGGTTAAAGGTGGAGGTTTAATGGTCTTTAATGGTTAAAGGTGGACGTTTAAGGGTCTTTAATGGTTAAAGGTGGATGTTTAAGTGTGTTTAAGGGTTAAAGGTGGATGTTTATGGGTCTTTAATGGTTAAAGGTGGAGGTTTAATGGTCTTTAATGGTTAAAGGTGGACGTTTAAGGGTCTTTAATAGTTAAAGGTGGATGTTTAAGGGTCTTTAAGGGTTAAAGGTGGACGTTTAAGGGTCTTTAATGGTTAAAGGTGGATCTTTAAGGGTCTTTAATGGTTAAAGGTAGACGTTTAAGGGTCTTTAAGGGTTAAAGGTGGACGTTTAAGGGTCTTTAATGGTTAAAGGTGGACGTTTAAGGGTCTTTAAGGGTTAAAGGTGGACGTTTAAGGGTCTTTAATGGTTAAAGGTGGATGTTTAAGGGTCTTTAATGGTTAAAGGTGGACGTTTAAGGGTCTTTAAGGGTTAAAGGTGGACGTTTAAGGGTCTTTAAGGGTTAAAGGTGGACGTTTAAGGGTCTTTAATGGTTAAAGGTGGACGTTTAAGGGTCTTTAAGGGTTAAAGGTGGACGTTTAAGGGTCTTTAATGGTTAAAGGTGGACGTTTAAGGGTCTTTAAGGGTTAAAGGTGGACGTTTAAGGGTCTTTAATGGTTAAAGGTGGACGTTTAAGGGTCTTTAATGGTTAAAGGTGGACGTTTAAGGGTCTTTAAGGGTTAAAGGTGGACGTTTAAGGGTCTTTAATGGTTAAAGGTGGACGTTTAAGGGTCTTTAAGGGTTAAAGGTGGACGTTTAAGGGTCTTTAATGGTTAAAGGTGGACGTTTAAGGGTCTTTAAGGGTTAAAGGTGGACGTTTAAGGGTCTTTAATGGTTAAAGGTGGATGTTTCAGTGTGTTTAAGGATTAAAGGTGGATGTTTATGGGTCTTTAATGGTTAAAGGTGGAGGTTTAAGGGTCTTTAATTGATAAAGCTAGACATTTAAGGGTCTTTATTGGTTAAAGGTGGATGTTTAAGGGTCTTTAATTGATAAAGCTGGACATTTAAGGGTCTTTAATGGTTAAAGTTGGACATTTAAGGGTCTTTAAGGGTTAAAGGTGGATGTTTAAGGGTCTTTAATGGTTAAAGGTGGATGTTTAAGTGTGTTTAATGGTTAAAGGTGGATGTTTAATGGTCCTTAATGGTTAAAGGTAGTCTTTAAGCGTACAGATTTTTGGAGGTGTTTTTGTTTTTGGACACTTACTGCGGTTGTCCTGTCTCTGCATGGTGGGGGTGTACAGCTTTGTGGGCGTGTACAAGTTTTTGGAGGCGGAGGCACTCAGAGGTGTGTCCCCCTGCTGGACTGGACTCGACTGATGCCGCAAGATGTCCACCAAGGACCTGATGGAAAACATATGGGAAAATATGAGGGGAAAAGATAACACCTGAAAGAAAATATGAGGGAAAAGATAAAGGAAAAAATACGGGTAAAAGCGACGCCCACCTGGGCATGTTAATGTCTCTATTTCGGGGTCGACGTGACACTTTGCTGAAGGCGATTCTGACGCCAATGGCAACAACGAGCGTGAATGAGATGACGCCTCCAATGACGTACGCCGTACTGACGAAAGTAACATTAGATAAAGGAAGTAACATTAGCCAGAGAAAGTAACATTAATAACAGGAAGTAACATTACCAAGAAGAAGTAACATAGGCAACAGGAAGTAACATTAGCAAGAGGAAGTAACATTAGCAACAGGAAGTAACATTAGCAACCGGACGTAACATTAGCAACAGGAAGTAGTTACAGGTTTATAGTTACAAGTTTATAGTTACAGGTCTGTAGTTACAGGTCTATAGTCACAGGTTTGTAGTTACAGATCTATAGTTACAGGTCTGTAGTTATCGGTCTGTAGTTAAAGGGTCTATAGTTACAGGGTTATAGTTACAGGTTTATAGTTACAGGTCTGTATGTACAGGTCTATAGTTACAGATTTATAGTTACAGATCTGTAGTTTTAGGTCTGAAGTTACAGGTTTATAGTCACATTTTTATAGTTACAGGTCTAAAGTTACAGGTCAAGAGTTACAGGTCTGTCGTTACCGCTTTATAGATACAGGTTCATAGTTACAGGTCTGTAGTTACAGGTTTATAGTTACAGGTCTGTAGTTACAGGGTTATAGTTACAGGTCTGTAGTTTGAGGACTGTAGTTCAAGTATATAGTTAAATGGTCTGTAGTTCAAGGTCTGTAGTTCCAGATCTGTAGTTATAGGTTTATACTTACAGGTCTTTAGTTACAGGTCTATAGTTACAGGTCTGTAGTTAAAGGTTTAAAGTTACAGGTCTGTCGTTACAGGTCTATAGTTACAGATCTGTAGTTATAGGTTTATAGTTACAGGTCTATAGTTCCAGGTCTGTAGTTACAGGTTTATGGTTACAGGTCTGTAGTTACAGGTTTTTAGTTACAGGTCTGTAGTTAAAGGTTTATAGTTACAGATCTGTCGTTACATATCTATAGTTACAGGTTCATAGTTACAGCTCTGTCATTACATGTCTATAGTTACAGGTCTGTAGTTACAGGTCTATAGTTATAGGTCCATAGTTACAGGTCTATAGTTCCAGGTCTGTAGTTACAGGTTTATGGTTAAAGGTCTGTAGTTAAATGTTTGTAGTTACAGGTCTGTAGTTACAGGTTTATAGTTACAGGTTTGTACTTACAGGTCTTTAGTTACAGGTTTGTAGTTACAGGTCTGTAGTTACAGGTCTATAGTTCCAGGTATGTAGTTCCAGGTTTATAGTTACAGGGTTATAGTTACTGGTCTGTAGTTCCATGTCTATAGTTACAGGTCGTTAGTTACAGGTTCATAGTTACAGGTCTGTAGTAACAAGTCTGTCGTTACAGGTCTGTAGCTAGTTTTATAGTTACCAGTCTGTAGTAACAGGTCTGTCGTTATGGGTCTGTAGTTACAGCTTTATAGTTACAGGTCTATAGTTACAGATTTATAGTTAAAGGTTTATAGTTTCTGGTCTGTAGTTGTAGGTCTGTAGTTGCAGGTCTATAGTTCCAGGTCTGTAGTTCCAGGTCTGTAGTTCCAGGTTTATAGTTACAGGGTTATAGTTACTGGTCTGTAGTTACAGGTCTGTAGTTACCGCTTTATAGTTACTTGTCTATAGTTACAGGTCTGTAGTTACAGGGCTGTACTTACAGGTCTGTAGTTACATGTCTATAGTTACAGGTCTGTAGTTACAGGGTCATAGTTACAGGTCTGTAGTAACAAGTCTGTCGTTACAGGTCTGTAGCTACAGCTTTATAGATACAGGTCTATAGTTACAGGTTTATAGTTAAAGGTTTATAGTTTCAGGTGTATAGTTACAGGTCCATAGTTACAGGTCTGTCGTCACAGGTCTGTAGTTCCAGGTTTATAGTTCCAGGTTTATAGCTACAGGTCTCTAGTTACTGCTTTATAGTTACTTGTCTATAGTTACAGGTCTATAGTTACCGCTTTATAGTTACATGTCTATAGTTACAGGTCTGCAGCTACAACTTTATAGTTACCGGTCTGTAGTAATAGGTCTGTCGTTACAGGTTTGTAGCTACAGCATTATATTTACAGGTCTATAGTTAAAGGTTTATAGTTACAGGTTTATAGTTTCAGGTCTATAGTTACAGGTCCATAGTTACAGGTCTGTCGTCACAGGTCTGTAGCTACAGCTTTAAAGTTACAGGTCTATAGTAATAGGTCTGTCGTTACAGGTCTGTAGCTACAGCGTTATAGTTACAGGTCTATAGTTAAAGGTTTATAGTTACAGGTTTATAGTTACAGGTCTATAGTTAAAGGTTTATAGTTACAGGTCTATAGTTCCAGGTATGTAGTTCCAGGTTTATAGTTACAGGGTTATAGTTACTGGTCTGTAGTTCCATGTCTATAGTTACAGGTCGTTAGTTACAGGTTCATAGTTACAGGTCTGTAGTAACAAGTCTGTCGTTACAGGTCTGTAGCTAGTTTTATAGTTACCAGTCTGTAGTAACAGGTCTGTCGTTATGGGTCTGTAGTTACAGCTTTATAGTTACAGGTCTATAGTTACAGATTTATAGTTAAAGGTTTATAGTTTCTGGTCTGTAGTTGTAGGTCTGTAGTTGCAGGTCTATAGTTCCAGGTCTGTAGTTCCAGGTCTGTAGTTCCAGGTTTATAGTTACAGGGTTATAGTTACTGGTCTGTAGTTACAGGTCTGTAGTTACCGCTTTATAGTTACTTGTCTATAGTTACAGGTCTGTAGTTACAGGGCTGTACTTACAGGTCTGTAGTTACATGTCTATAGTTACAGGTCTGTAGTTACAGGGTCATAGTTACAGGTCTGTAGTAACAAGTCTGTCGTTACAGGTCTGTAGCTACAGCTTTATAGATACAGGTCTATAGTTACAGGTTTATAGTTAAAGGTTTATAGTTTCAGGTGTATAGTTACAGGTCCATAGTTACAGGTCTGTCGTCACAGGTCTGTAGTTCCAGGTTTATAGTTCCAGGTTTATAGCTACAGGTCTCTAGTTACTGCTTTATAGTTACTTGTCTATAGTTACAGGTCTATAGTTACCGCTTTATAGTTACATGTCTATAGTTACAGGTCTGCAGCTACAACTTTATAGTTACCGGTCTGTAGTAATAGGTCTGTCGTTACAGGTTTGTAGCTACAGCATTATATTTACAGGTCTATAGTTAAAGGTTTATAGTTACAGGTTTATAGTTTCAGGTCTATAGTTACAGGTCCATAGTTACAGGTCTGTCGTCACAGGTCTGTAGCTACAGCTTTAAAGTTACAGGTCTATAGTAATAGGTCTGTCGTTACAGGTCTGTAGCTACAGCGTTATAGTTACAGGTCTATAGTTAAAGGTTTATAGTTACAGGTTTATAGTTACAGGTCTATAGTTAAAGGTTTATAGTTACAGGTCTATAGTTAATGGTCCGTTGTTGCAGGTCTGTAGTTACCACTTTATAGTTACAGGTTCATAGTTACAGGTCTGTAGTTAAAAGGTCTGTAGTTACAGGTCAATAGTTCCAGGTCTGTAGTTCCAAGTTTATAGTTAAAGGGTTATAGTTACTGGTCTGTAGTTCCATGTCTATAGTTACAGGTTCGTAGTTACAGGTTCATAGTTACATGTCTATAGTTACAGGTTTATAGTTAAAGGTTCATAGTTTCTGGTCTGTAGTTTAAGGTCTGTAGTTACAGGTCTATAGTTCCAGGTCTGTAGTTCCAGGTTTATAGTTACTGGTCTGTAGTTACAGGTCTGTAGTTACCGCTATATAGTTACTTGTCTATAGTTACAGGTCTGTAGTTCCAGGTTTATAGTTACAGGTCTGTAGTTCCAGGTTTATAGTTACAGGTCTGTAGTTACAGGTGTTGTAGTTACATGTCTGTAGTTACAGGCCCGTAGTTACAGGTCTGTAGTTACAGGTTTGTAATTACAGGTTTGTAGTTACAGGTTTATATTTACCGCTTTATAGTTACATGTCTATAGTTACAGTTCTGTAGTTACAGGTTTATAGTTACAGGTCTGTAGTTACAGGTCTGTAGTTACCGCTTTATAGTTACATGTCTATAGTTACAGGTCTGTAGCTACAACTTTATAGTTACCGGTCTGTAGTAACAGGTCTGTCGTTAAAGGTCTGTAGCTACAGCTTTAAAGCGCTTATGTAAAGCGCTTATGTAAAGTGCTTTGAGCACCATGAAGGTGGAAAAGCGCTATATAAGTGCAGTCCATTTACCATTTAAAGTTACAGGTCTATACTTACAGGTCCATAGTTACAGGTCTGTAATTCCAGGTCTGTAGTTTCAGGTATATAGGTCTAGGTCTGTAGTTGCAGGTCTGTAGTTACAGGTCTATAGTTACAGGTCCATAGTTACAGGTCTGTAATTCCAGGTCTGTAGTTCCAGGTCTGTCGTTACAGGGCTATAGTTACAGGTCCGAGTTACAGGCCCGTAGTTACAGGTCTGCAGTTCCAGGTCTGTAGTTCCAGGTTTATAGTTACAGGGTCAGAGGTCAGTGTTCAGTTGGACTCACCTGCTATTGTGCTGCTGCAGGGTTTCAAAGCCAGGGTTGGGGGTGTTGCTAGCGGGGGCAGTGTCAGGAACCTGTGCCTCGGCCCAGATCGGGGAGTTGTAGTTGGTGCAGGCGTCCTGGTCCAGGCGGTTGCCTTGGTACTCACAGCAGAAGCGGTAGTGGCAGGTTCCACAGCAGTAGATGTAACTGCCTTTGGAACAGTTGAAGGTGCTGTCGAAGTGTCCCATCACATCAAAGTACCCTCTGATGAACACAACAGTGTTACGGTTAGGATAAATGTTCTGCACTTCTAGAGTTGTTCCACCTTCATGGTTCAAAGCTCTTTACATAAGCCTCACATTCACCCATTCACACACACTCATACACCAGTAGGTTTCTTAGGTTCTGTCAGTCCTACTGGGAGACTAAGGGTTCAGTGTTTTTGTCCAAGGACACTTGGACATGTGGAAACTTGGACATATGGACAGCAAGGGCCGGGACACGACCTGCTGACCCTTCAGTCATAGGCTGACCCGCTCTACCAACTGAGCTACAGCCGCCCCGCAAGGCATTACTAACACAAACCCAAAGGAAAGACTTGGGTTTTCTTTGATATAATAATGCAAAATCTGTAGGACCGATCAGAATTATGAGGCCACAGGTGTAATCTCTGGGCCAATCTGATGAATTTTTCCTATTTCCTGCAAAACACTACAAGTTATGGTTTGGGAGTTATAGCCATGTAAATATTTGCCAATTTATTTTGGATGGACATGTTTGACAGTTTTTTTAGCATTTTGGATGAAATCCCTGCATCGCAATGACAATCCTGATAGATAGCACAACTTTCGAGACCAGGCCGCACATTTTACTGTCAAAATGTTTGGTCAATTTATAGCGGTTTGGGCCACATTATTATGCAAATTCTTTTTGTATAAGTCAGAAGAAGAATTCAGGATAATAAATACACCTCTGTGCCTGCATTACATACAAACACACAGCGAATAACACCGTCAATTATACCATCAATATGTCAATAATACCATCAATACAATCAATAATACCATCAATATGTCAATGATTACATCAATAGAATCAACAACCTTAACCCAGTCCAGGTCAGAAGCCCCACCTCCTCTGTAAACAGTGTTGGTGGTGAACTGCTTTAACCTCTTGAGGTACTGAACCCTAACCCTGACTGATCACTGATTTGCTGACGTTACAGACACAGTTTTAGGCCTCGTCCATACAGCAACACAACCAGGTTTTGTTTTGTACCAGATAGAACAGATACAGTGTCCACACTGGTAAAGTATCACGTAACCATGGCAATGAAAAGCTGAAAATGATTCAGTACACATACCACACCTCTAGGTGAACTGTAAGACAGTCCCAGTAGATACACTTTAACAACCTGCTACTCCCACTACTCTAGTGTCCACCATGATGAACACTGCTTCTACCACTACTCTAGTGTCCACCATGATGAACACTCTGCTTCTACCACTACTCTAGTGTCCACCATGATGAACACTCTGCTTCTACCACTACTCTAGTGTCCACCATGATGAACGCTCTGCTACTACCACTACTCTAGTGTCCACCATGATGAACGCTCTGCTACTACCACTACTCTGGTGTCCACCATGATGAACGCTCTGCTACTACCACTATTCTGGTGCCCACCATAATGAAGATCTGGAGACGGTGTCATTTTCCCACCTATCTGGACGAATGAAATGTATGTGTTCACACCCATGTCATGACCACATGACCAGAATAAACATCAGCCTTGTGCCTGTATTACTAATTCTGGTCACAGACACAAACCATAGTGAACAACAGTAACAATCGTGAACAACAGTGTCCATAGTGAACAACAGTAACCATAGTGAAAAACAGTAACAATCGTGAACAACAGTAACCATAGTGAACAACAGTAACCATAGTGAACAACAGTAACAATCGTGAACAACAGTGTCCATAGTGAACAACAGTAACCATAGTGAACAACAGTAACAATCGTGAACAACAGTAACCATAGTGAACAACAGTAACCATAGTGAACAACAGTAACAATCGTGAACAACAGTAACCATAGTGAACAACAGTAACAATCGTGAACAACAGTAACCATAGTGAACAACAGTAACCATAGTGAACAACAGTAACCATAGTGAACAACAGTAACAATAGTGAACAACAGTAACCATAGTGAACAACAGTAACAATAGTGAACAACAGTAACAATAGTGAACAACAGTAACCATAGTGAACAACAGTAACCATAGTTTGCAAGTAACCATAGTGAACAACAGTAACAATAGTGATCAACATTAACCATAGTGATCAACAGTAACCATAGTGAACAGGAACCATAGTGAACAACAGTAACCATAGTGATCAACATTAACCATAGTGATCAACAGTAACCATAGTGAACAGTAACCATAGTGAACAACAGTAACAATAGTGAACAACAGTAACCATAGTGATCAACAGTAACCATAGTGAACAACAGTAACCATAGTGAACAACAGTACCCATAGTGATCAACAGTAACCATAGTGAACAACAGTAACCATAGTGAACAACAGTAACCATAGTGAACAACAGTAACCATAGTGAACAGTAACAATAGTGAACAACAGTAACCATAGTGATCAACAGTAACCATAGTGAACAACAGTAACCATAGTGAACAACAGTACCCATAGTGATCAACAGTAACCATAGTGAACAGTAACCATAGTGAACAACAGTAACCATAGTGAACAACAGTAACAATAGTGAACAACAGTAACAATAGTGAACAACAGTAACAATAGTGAACAGTAACAATAGCAGTTGCAGCTCTATCACTGTTTTAACTCTTACCGACGTTAACAGCTGCCATTTTTGACACCATTCATATATTGGCTCCTTTTTCCTGTAGGAATAGAATCAGTCCAAGAAAAATGCTAGGGGTAGACTGTGGTTTCAAACAGTCATCCCCAGATGTAGTGTTCTGATGTGAAGTGTCTGCTGCAGACGGAAGTACTCCTTTATTAATTATAAAACTGGGCCCTTCATAACACTGAATAGCCTGGACCCATTTTCGTCTAGCTTCACCATAAACAGTGAAGGAGTGGAACAAAATATAAGACTGCTTTTGGACATTACAACAACATCCTGGTATGTTACAATAACTGTTGGTCGATGCTGTCATCTTTGTCATTTAACTTTAGGGTAAGGGATACGCAAAAGTAGGGTTACGCAGAAGTAGGGTTACGCTCCGCTTATGTATTTCCGGTGTGAAATGCGGAAGTTGTGAAAAAGGTCCATAGTGAACAACAGTAACAATAGTGAACAACAGTATCAGTGGTGAGTGGGTTACGGTGTTAGAAGTCTTACTGTTGTTGTTTGTGTCTGGCATGTGTGTGGTGTTGGTACAAAAAGGATGTGGGTGCATGCGCACTACTGGGTGTGGCTTACAGCGCTCATAGGGGATTGGCTTACAGTGTTCATAGGGGTGTGGCTTACAGCGTTCATAGGGGTGTGGCTTACAGCGCTCATAGTGGTGTGGCTTACAGCGCTCATAGGGGCGTGGCTTACAGTGCTAATAGGGTTGTGCCTTACAGCGCTCATAGGGGCGTGGCTTACAGTGCTAATAGGGTTGTGGCATACAGCGTTCATAGGGGTGTGGCTTACAGCGTTCATCGGGGTGTGGCTTATAGTGCTCATAGAGGTGTGTCATGTGAGTTGCATCATTTTCAGCAGCGTTTCGTCGTCATGCAGACACAGATTTTTACTGAAAGACTTCCATTTTTACGTAATATCTTTTTGACACGGTTTCAAAACTAAACTCTTCTCGAACTTGTCTGGACGTGGCCTGAGTGTTGGTCCCATTCCCTTTCCTGCACTTGACGGTCGTTTAAACGCCATCGACAAAATTCACACCAGAGTAATAACCCTCCACCACCAACTTTATTGTAATTACAGCATATGTTTAACCCTTGTGCGGTCCTTCGGGTCAAAGAGACCCGGTGGCTCACAAATGTACCTTTTTTATACGTACTGTAGGATGCCATTGTTTACTACTGAAAACAGTAATATATCCTTGGGGGGTGGGGTGATGAGTCTATGGAACTGAACTTTGGAATCTGGGTTTTTAAGACCCGATTGTAGGACACAGCCAGTGTGCCTTTTACGAAGGACCGCACAAGGGTTAAATAATAATCAACAGCTAGCTCATATGTATGTATGTACCGCCTTCCTCACATCACCATTGGCGAGATTGTGTTGAAGACCGTTCACCAGTTCACCAACCTGGGGTGTATAATCACGTCAGATGCCAAGATCGACAGGGAAATAGACAACAGACTGGCAGAGTCAAACAGCGCTTTCGGCAGACTATACAACAGAGTATGGAAAAATAACCATCTGAAGAAGGTCACCAAGATCAGCGTGTACAGAGCTGTCGCCCTTACCACCCTGCTGTATGGGTCACAGACATGGGTAACATATCGACACCACCTGCGACTCCTGTAGTGTTTCTATCAGCGTTGTCTCTGCACTATTCTCAATATTCGCTGGAGTAGCCACTTCACAAATGTTGAGGCCCTTGAACAGGCAGAGATCACCAGCATGGAGTCCATGCATCTGAAACCACAAGTATGTTGAATAAGGCATGTCTCCAGAATGGATGATAATTGCCAATACAGCCCGATATGGTGAAACATCCACTGGCCACCGTGTTAGAGGGGCAACAGAGAAGCGTTACAAGGACTCCCTGAAGAAATCCCTCGGTGCCTGCCACATTGACCATCACCAGTGGGCTACTCTGGCTGCTGACCCTGCCTCCTGGCATCACATCATTCACCAGGCTGTCTCCTCCTTTGAGGAGTCCCTCAAAAACAACCTGAGGGAGAAACGCTGCAGGAGGAAAAATCACAAAGCATCAACAGTCGTACCTGATGTGACCTTTGACTGCAGCCGCTGCGGCCGCACCTGCATATCTTGCTTTGGCCTTGTCAGCCACAAGTGTGCCTGTAGTCGACATGGGCAACCCCCTTATATATATATATATATATATATATATATATGTATATATCAGTGATGCGTAGGTCGATGTATAAAAGACCTGCGACCAACCATTTTTTAACTAACCCGTCTGCAACATGGACCACAAGAAATATATTTGAAAAGGACAGACCCGACCCACTTCTGGACCCACATTTTAAAAAGTAGTCAATGGTCTTTATGAACATCACATGACCTTTGACCTTACTCACATACCTGAACATCACATGACCTTTGACCTTACTCACATACCTGAACATCACACGACCTTACTCACATAACTGAATATCACACGACCTTTGACCTTACTCACATACCTGAACATCACATGAACTTTGACCTTACTCACATACCTGAACATCACACGACCTTTGACCTTACTCACATAACTGAACATCACCTGACCTTTGACCTTACTCACATACCTGAACATCACATGACCTTTGACCTTACTCACATACCTGAACATCACACGACCTTTGACCTTACTCACATACCTGAACATCACATGAACTTTGACCTTACTCACATACCTGAACATCACACGACCTTTGACCTTGCTCACATAACTGAACATCACATGACCTTTGAGCTTACTCACATACCTGAACATCACACGACCTTTGACCTTACTCACATAACTGAACATCACATGACCTTTGACCTTACTCACATACCTGCATTTATTTCTGTGTTTAAATTCCATGTCATTGTTTGTAAGTTAATATGTTCATAAATATGTTTGTTCTGCTTCATCATTCAAAAGTTATCAACGCTAACGCAGCATCTAAACCAGGGGTCGACAACCTGTAACACCCAAAGACACATTTGAACCTGGTTTCCATGGAAACGAAAACACTGGGAGTCGTTATCTTTAAAAATCTCAGCCAATGTGTCCCAAACCTTACTGTTTTTGTTTGGATGTTTCTGGAGCTTCCACTCTCCCAATTTTATTTTCTGTGTGTGTGTGTGTCTGTGTTTGTCCTTTGATCCCCCCAGGTTCTGTACCTGCACATGTCCACATCCACCAGTTTTCTTGGAGGAGGAGCCACCTGGGCAGCACCCAGCGGAGGTTTCAGTGCATCGGCTGCTGTCATGTTCCTTGGTAACATGATCTGGGGGAGGGGCTTGGAAGGAAGCTCGGCAATGGAGGGAGGACCATTTCTGTCTGACACCTCAGGTGCTTTGGGCACCACTTTAGGCCCGGCGGGTGGTGGCGCGAGGCGGGGCTTATATCCGGTCAGGAAGAACAGGGTAGCGCTCATTTTACCACCACTGCCGCTCAGAGTTCTGACACCAGCGTCATTGGTGGCATGTTGATCCGCGGTGGTGGTTACCCTGGAAACAGCCAAGCAGGGTAGAAGAAAAAGCAGGACGAGGAGGGCAGAGCAAAAGATCTGAGCAGAAATGGTGGCATTCATGGTTAAAAAAAACTTGCGTAAAGTTCGCAAACATTAAAAAAAAAACAGTTGTTGAATTGAAAATGTCCACCAGTTTTTTGTGTGAAAAGGTGCAAATGTTTAAAAAAGTTGAGTTTTAAAGAACGAGGCAATTGTAAACATTTGTCGATTCCTTGTAAACACTGAGGTGGTTGAGTTTTTGGGTGGAGACAAACCTCCAAAGGATAGTCACAGGACAGGGCGTTGTCACGGTAACAGGGATCAGAGGTGTGTTTTAGACACAGTTCATTTTTGAGTCTTTCAGGCAGTAATCATCAACATTATTTTAAAAAGTTGTTAACAAAAGTAAAGTGTAAACACGGTATTTAAAAACCTTCTTTATGGCACTGGAGTTAAAGGAGGATGGAAGATGGTTACTGTAAACATTTAGCACTGGATGTAAACTTTAGCTTCACCTCACAAGCTAACAGCAGCACTAACAACACAGGAAGTCAGTCTTTCAGGATTTGGTAGCAGACAGAACTTAACACTGTCATGAACCTGTGTGTTCGGAAAATATAAATGTAATATAATGTATTATATCATTGAATATATGGTCCTTAGGTTTTAAAGTCTGTGACGATGCTGTAACAGAAGGTCAGGATGTCACAGCCCAGAGTGGGACCTTGGCGTGGAAAATTCTGTCACCTCATGAAAGGAGAGGTGATGGAAAGGCCCCAAGGAAGGGTCCTCTGTCACAAGATGTCACCTGATGCATGGAGGAAGGAAATGTCCAGTCAGAGGGACAAAGAGGTGTTAAAACTCTTGTAACAAAGGACAGGTTCCAGTACATGTGCTCACCATGGACTCTCTTGACTTCAGACGGACAAAAGACTATTTTCTTTCTGACTGTTTGTAACCTTAAAGTACACTCAACACAAATAACTTTCTGTAAACAGTGATTTAAATTACTTGATATTAAAATGAATCAGAAGACAACAGAGAGACTCAAAGTAAGGTCATGTCTTATCAGTTCAAGTTTTTTTTTTTTTCTTTGACACCAGACTGGAGTCCTGCCGTTGCCTCAGACACTAAAGGTGGATCTGCTTGGTCTTTGGGTTCATGAGGACACGTTCAGTGACTGAAGGAACAAGTGTCACTGTCTTCTTCAGCAGCAATGTGGATCCATAAATGTTGGAGGCGGAGCTAGAGATAGAGCTACAGGTGGAGCAAGGAACCAATTGGTGTGAAATTGTCAGGAAGTGTTGGTGGAGCGATGTGTCTCTGCTCGGAGTTTAAGTCGGCCCAACAGAACAGAACAAAAGAGGGTTTGGGCCGGGTCCGAGCAGGGGGGGCAGGCTCCGCCCACAGAACAGACATCAAAGTGTCCCAATTCATCCGCCAATGCAGAGGAACACGCCCACAGATGCACAGGGACACACCCACGGTGTTCACACCCACCCTTCAGGACCCAGATGAACCCCCAGGTAAGGATCTGAACTTGTTTTCCCTAAAAATTTACCTATGTGTGGAAGAACTTAGTTCATATGGCTGGTGTTTGGTTCCTTAGCTCCGCCCACAGCTGGTATTTGGTATGGCTTAGGGTGTGGTTCCTTAGCTCCGTCCAAAACTAAACTCCAGTCAAAGGGATCCACTGCATGTTTTAATAGAAGAGAAGGAAGAATGAGGTTCAAGAGGTCAGTGTGTTTGAATAAAGGGGATCCGGTGGTTTAATGGAACACCGTGGTCTCTAATAAAGGAGATCCAGTGGATTCATGGAGCACTGTGGTCTCTAATAAAGGGGATCTGGTGGTTTAATGGAACACCGTGGTCTCTAATAAAGGAGATCCAGGGGATTAATGGAGCACTGTGGTCTCTAATAAAGGGGATCCGGTGGTTTAATGGAACACCGTGGTCTCTAAATACAGGGGATCCCGTGGTTTAATGGAACACTGTGGTCTCTAATAAAGGAGATCCAGGGTTTAATGAGGTACCGTGGTCTCTAATAAACAGGATCCGGTGCTTTAATGGAGCACCATGGTCTCTAATAAAGGAGATCCTGTGGCTTGATGGAGCACTGTGGTTTCTAATAAAGGGGATCTGGTGGTTTAATGGAACACTGTGGTCTCTAAATACAGGGGATCCCGTGGTTTAATGGAACACCGTGGTCTCTAATAAAGGAGATCCAGGGTTTAATGAGGTACCGTGGTCTCTAATAAACAGGATCCGGTGGTTTAATGGAGCACCATGGTCTCTAATAAAGGAGATCCTGTGGCTTGATGTAGCACTGTGGTTTCTAATAAAGGGGATCTGGTGGTTTAATGGAACACCGTGGTCTCTAAATACAGGGGATCCCGTGGTTTAATGGAACACCGTGGTCTCTAATAAAGGAGATCCAGGGTTTAATGAGGTACCGTGGGTTTCTAATAAACAGGATCCAGTGGTTTAATGGAGCACTGTGGTCTCTAATAAAGGGGATCCAGTGGTTTAAGGAACAGTAAGAAGACTGAATCTCCCCTACACCACTGGACAGCAGTAATGGTCTGAATCTATGTGGTCCAATGTGGTCTCAGTTTGGTCCAATCACAGCGTCTCCTTTTAAAATAATATGTTCAAAAAGCCCTTTATACCCATAATGCACTGATCCAGCCCAGGTCTACACATCCAGTTTACTGAAGGAGAACCAGGGTTTAAGCAGCAGATTCTGGAGGTCCAAGTGGGTTTGGAATCTAGTTTTGGTCCAGATACCAGGTCCTGGACCAGCTAAGAATAAGACCAACAGTTCAGATCCAGTGGATGCAGATCTAGCCCTGAAGGATCTGGTCTTCACGGCTCCTGAAGGATCTGGTCTTCATGGCTCCTGAAGGATCTGGTCTTCACAGTTCCTGGTTGGTCCAAAGTTTTGACACTGAAAGAAAAGAACAGGACAGATGGAGGTCAAAGGGCAAAACTATAGTTTGTGTATGTTCAGACATTTGGAAGTTCTCTTCTGGTCTAAGATCTGGGACTGTGGTGTTTACGTGTTTACGGCAGTGACGTGTGTGATGGATTTGGTGTTCTGCAAATATTATAATATCTGGACTTCCATCCATCAGTTGAGGGAAATGTAACCGTGTGTTTGTCTCTTGTCAGATCGCTGTAGTTGTGTTTGGTGAAAGGAAGAAATATCTGCTGTTCACTTCATATGTGGAATCTGTTTGTCAGTGTTTGTGGACTGAGTCACTTCTATTAAAGCTCCTCCCATTTTCTGTGAGTAAGGGACTTTCCCTGTTGCCATGGAAACCGGCCTGGAGTTACACACGCAGACACAGAGAGCTGACTGGAGTAAAGCCTGTCTGAATGTTAAACCATGCCTCTGAACTCCTGCAATTTTTGGGAAAACTGTAAATAATTGGTGAAAACATTAGTGACATGAGGTTCTGAGGTACAAGTAGATATATTTATTTTTTCATTACTGTGAAAAATAAGTGAGATACACCAAAATCGGTTAGTCTGACAGTCATGTGAAAGCCCCGCCCACAGTGTAAATATTAGTGTAAATATTAGTAGACATATTAGTATAAAGAGTATAAAAATTACTGGAAATATTAGCATACATATTAGTGTAAACAGTATGAATATTATTTTAAACAGTATAAATGTTACTATAAATATTAGTGTAAACAGTATAAATATTAGTGTAAATATTCATATAAATATTAGTATAAACAGTATAAATATTACTGTAAATATTAGCATACATATTAGTGTAAACAGTATAAATATTATTATAAACAGTGTAAATATTACTATAAATATGAGTGTAAACAGTATAAATATTAGTGTAAATATTTGTATAAATATTAGTATAAACAGTAGAAATATTACTGTAAATATTAGCATAAATACTAGTGCAAACAATGTAAATATTAGTGTAAACAGTGTAAATATTAATATAAAAACTGCTGTAAATATTTACTGCTTCTATAAAGTCCACTGTTGTTGGTTCTGAACTCAACTAATCATTAATGCACCTGCAAATCATGTGACTGTGCATAGAAAACAAAAGATGACTTCATCTATTGTCCTCATACAGACTTCATCTATTGTTTTGTATCCATTGTCCCCATAAAGACTTCATATATTGTTTCCATCAATTGTCCCCATACAGACTTCATCTTTTTTTTTCATCCATTGTCTCATAAAGACTTGAACTACTGTTTTCATCCATTGTCCTCATACAGACTTCATCTATTGTTTACATCCATTGTCCCCATACAGACTTCATCTATTGTTTTCATCCATTGTCCCCAAAACGACTTAATCTAATATTTCCATCCATTGTCCCCACAAAGCCATCATCTACTGTTTTCATCCATTGTCCCAATACAGACTTCATCTATAATTTACATCCATTGTCCCCATACAGACTTCATCTATTGTTTCCATCCATTGTCCCCATAAAGACTTCATCTGTTGTTTTCATCCATTGTCTCATAAATACTTCATCTATTGTTTACATCCATTGTCCTCATGAAGACTTCATCTATTGTTTTTATCCATTGTCCCAATGCAGACGTCATCTTTTCCTTTCAACCATTGTCTCCATAAAGACTTCATCTATTGTTTTCATCCAATGTCCCCATACAGACTTCATCTTTTGTTTTCACCCATTGTCCCCATACAGACTTATTTTGTTTTCATCCATTGTCTCCATAAACACTTCCTATTTTGTTTCCATCCATTATCCTCAGTCAGACTTCATCTATGTTTTCATCCATTGTCCCCATACAGACTTCATCTATTGTTTCCATCCTTTGCACCATAAAGACTTCATCTTTTGTTTTCATCCATTGTCCCCATACAGATTTCATCTATTGTTTTCATCCATTGTCCCCATAAAGACTTCATCTTTTGGTTTCACCCATATTCCCCATACAGACTTATTATTTTGTTTTCATCCATTGTCTACATAAAGACTTCGTATATTTTTTTCATCCATTGTCTCCATAAAGACGTCATTTATTGTTTTCATCCATTGTCCCCATACAGACTACATCTATTGTTTATATCCATTGTCTCATAAAGACTTCATCTATTGTTTTCATCCATTGTCCCCATACAGACTAAATCTATTGTTTTAATCCATTGTCCCCATACAGACTTAATCTATTGTTTTCATTCATTGTCCCCATAAAGACTTCATCTATTGTTTTCACCCATTGTCCCCATAAAGACTTCATCTTTTGTTTTCACCCATTGTCCCCATACAGACTTATTATTTTGTTTTCACCCATTGTCCCATTACAGACTTAATCTATTGTTTACATCCATTGTCCCCATACAGACTTCATCTATTGTTTTCATCCATTGTCCCCAAAACGACTTAATCTAATATTTCCATCCATTGTCCCCACAAAGCCATCATCTACTGTTTTCATCCATTGTCCCAATACAGACTTCATCTATAATTTACATCCATTGTCCCCATACAGACTTCATCTATTGTTTCCATCCATTGTCCCCATAAAGACTTCATCTGTTGTTTTCATCCATTGTCCCCACACAGACTTCATCTTTTGTTTTCATCCATTGTCTCATAAATACTTCATCTATTGTTTACATCCATTGTCCTCATGAAGACTTCATCTATTGTTTTTATCCATTGTCCCAATGCAGACGTCATCTTTTCCTTTCAACCATTGTCTCCATAAAGACTTCATCTATTGTTTTCATCCAATGTCCCCATACAGACTTCATCTTTTGTTTTCACCCATTGTCCCCATACAGACTTATTTTGTTTTCATCCATTGTCTCCATAAACACTTCCTATTTTGTTTCCATCCATTGTCCTCCAACAGACTTCATCTATTGTTTTCATCCATTGTCCCCATACAGACTTCATCTATTGTTTCCATCCTTTGCACCATAAAGACTTCATCTTTTGTTTTCATCCATTGTCCCCATACAGATTTCATCTATTGTTTTCATCCATTGTCCCCATAAAGACTTCATCTTTTGGTTTCACCCATATTCCCCATACAGACTTATTATATTGTTTTCATCCATTGTCCCCAAAATGACTTAATCTAATATTTCCATCCATTGTCCCCATAAAGAGTTCATCTATTGTTTTCATCCATTGTCCCCATACAGACTTCATCTTTTGTTTTCTTCCATTGTCTCCATACAGACTTCATCTATTGTTTTCATCCATTGTCCCCATTCAGGCGTAATCTTTGGTTTTCATCCATTGTCTCATAAAGAATTCATCTATTGTTTTCTTCCATTGTCCCCATACAGACTTCATCTATTGTTTCCATCCATTGTCCCCATAAAGACTTCATCTATTGTTTTCATCCATTGTCCCGACACAGACTTCATCTTTTGTTTTCATCCATTGTCTCATAAAGACTTCATCTATTGTTTTCATCCATTGTCCTCATGAACACTTCATCTATTGTTTTCATCCATTGTCCCCATACAGACGTCATCTTTTCCTTTCATCCATTGTCTCCATAAAGACTTCATCTATTGTTTTCATCCATTGTCCTCATACAGACTTCATCTTTTCTTTTCATCCATTTTCCTCATCTATTGTTTTCATCCATTGTCCCCATACAGACTTTTTATTTTGTTTTCATCCATTGTCTCCATAAACACTTCATCTTTTGTTTATATCCATTGTCTCATAAAGACTTCATCTATTGTTTTTATGCATTGTCAACATACAGACTTTATCTATTGTTTACATACATCGTCCCCTTGCAGACTTATATTGTTTTCATACATTGTCCCCATACAGGCTTCATCTATTGTTTTCATTAATTGTCCCCATACAGACTTACTACATTGTTTACATCCATTGTCCTAATGCAGACCTCCTCTATTGTTTTCATCCATTGTCCACATACAGACTTCATCTATTGTTTTCATCCATCGTCCCCATGCAGACTTCATCTTTTGTTTTCATCCATTGTCCCCATACAGACTTCATCTAATGTTTTCCTCCATTGTCCTCATACAGACTTCATCTATTGTTTACATCCATTGTCCTCATGTAGACTTCATCTATGTTTTCATCCATTGTCAATATACAGACTTCATCTATTGTTTCCATCTTTTGTCCCCATAAAGACTAGATCTATTGTTTTCATCCGTCGTCCCCATACAGACTTCATCTATTGTTTTCATCCATCGTCCCCATACAGACTTCATCTTTTGTTTTCATCCATTGTCCCCAAACAGACTTCATCTATTGTTTTCATCCATTGTCCCCATACAGACTTCATCTATTGTTTACATCCATTGTCCTCATGTAGACTTCATCTATGCTTTCATCCATTGTCCCCATACAGACTTACTATATTGTTTACATCCATTGTCCTAATGCAGACCTCCTCTATTGTTTTCATCCATTGTGCCCATACAGATTTCATCTATTGTTTTCATCCAATGTCCCCATACAGACTTCATCTTTTGTTTCCATCCATTGTCTCATAAATGTTTCATCTATTGTTTGCATCCATTGTCCCCATACAGACTTAATCTATTGTTTACATCCATTGTCCCCATACAGACTTCATCTATTATTTACTTCCAGTGTCCCCATACAGAGTTCATCTGTTGTTTATAACCATTGTCCTCATGCAGACTTATATTGTTTTCATACATTGTCCCCATACAGGCTTCATCTATTGTTTATATCCATTGTCTCATAAAGACTTCATCTATTGTTTTCATCCATTGTCCCCATACAGATGTCATCTTTTGTTTTCATCCATTGTCTCATAAAGACCTCATATATTGTTTTCATCCATTGTCCCCATACAGACTTCATCTATTGTTTTCATCCATCGTCCCCATACAGACTTCATCTTTTGTTTTCATCCATTGTCCCCATACAGACTTCATCTATTGTTTTCATCCATTGTCCCCATACAGACTTCATCTATTGTTTACATCCATTGTCCTCATGTAGACTTCATCTATGTTTTCATCCATTGTCCCCATACAGACTTACTATATTGTTTACATCCATTGTCCTAATGCAGACCTCCTCTATTGTTGTCATCCATTGTCCCCATAAAGACTTCATCTATTGTTTTCATCCATCGTCCCCATACAGACTTCATCTTTTGTTTTCATCCATTGTCTCATAAATGTTTCGTCTATTGTTTGCATCCATTGTCCCCATACAGACTTAATCTATTGTTTACATCCATTGTCCCCATACAGACTTCATCTATTGTTTTCATCCATTGTCCCAACACAGACTTCATCTATTGTTTACATCCATTGTCCTCATGTAGACTTCATCTATGTTTTCATCCATTGTCCCCATACAGACTACATCTATTGGTTACATACATTGTCCTTGAGCAGACTTCATCAATGGTTTTCATCCATTGTCCCCATGCAGACTTCATCTATTGTTTACATTCATTATCCTCATTCACACATCATCTATGTCTTCATCCATTGTCCCCATACAGACTTCATCTATTGTTTCCATCCATTGTCCCCATAAAGACCTCATCTTTTTTTTCATCCATTGTCCCCATACAGATTCATCTTTGTTTTCACCCATTGTCCCCATACAGACTTCGTGTCTTGTTTTCATCCATTGTTCCCATACAGACTTCATCTTTTGTTTATATCCATTGTCTCATAAAGACTTCATCTATTATTTTCATCCATTGTCCTCATACAGATTTCGTCTCTTGTTTTCATCCATTGTCCCCATACAGACGTCATGTATTGTTTTCATCCATTGTCCCACTACAGACTTATTTTGTTTTCATCCATTGTCTCATAATGATTTAATCTATTTTTTTCATCCATTGTCCCCATACAGACTTAATCTATTGTTTATATCCATTGTCCCCATACAGACTTTATCTATTTTTCCATCCATTGTCCTCCAACAGACTTCATCTATTGTTTTCATCCATTGTCTCATAAAGCTTTCATCTGTTGTTTTAATCGGGGGACGGCCATGGCTCAGTTGGGAGAGTGGGTCGTCCATTGACCGAAGGGTTGGCGGTTCGATTCCCGCTCTGTCCTAGTCAGTCCGTTGTGTCCTTGGGCAAGACACTTTACCCTCCTTGCCTCCAGTGTCACTCACACTGGTGTATGAATGTTGGGTGGTGGTCAGAGGGGCCGTAGGCGCGAAATGGCAGCCACGCTTCTGTCAGTCTGCCCCAGGGCAACTGTGACTACATATGTAGTTTACCACCACCAGAGGGAGCATGTGAGAGTGAATGAATAATGGAACACTAATGTGAAGCACTTTGGGTGCCTTGAAAAGCGCTATATAAATCTAATCCATTATTATTATTATTAATCCATTGTCCCCATACAGACTTAATCTACTGTTTTCATCCATTGTCCCCATACTGGCTTCATCTATTGTTTTCATTTATTGTCCCCATAATGACTTCATCTTTTTTTTCATACATTTTCCTAATGCAGACATCTTCTATTGTTTTCATCCATTGTCCCCATACTGGCTTCATCTATTGTTTCCATCCATTGTTTCCATAAAGACTTCATCTATTTTTTTCATCCATTGTCCTCATACAGACTTAATGTATTGTTTACATTCATTGTCCTAATACAGACATATTCTATTGTTTTCATCCATTGTCTCCATACAGACTTAATGTATTGTTTACATTCATTGTCCTAATGCAGACATCTTCTATTGTTTTCATCCATTGTCTCCATACAGACTTCATCTATTGTTTTCATCCATTGTCCCCATACAGACTTAATGTATTGTTTACATTCATTGTCCAAATGCAGACATCTTCTATTGTTTTCATCCATTGTCCCCATACAGACTTAATGTATTGTTTACATTCATTGTCCAAATGCAGACATCTTCTATTGTTTTCATCCATTGTCTCCATACAGACTTCATCTATTGTTTTCATCCATTGTCCCCATACAGACTTAATCTATTGTTTACATCCCTTGTCCCCATAAAGACATGATATATTTTTCCATCCATTGTCCTCCAACAGACTTGATCTATTGTTTTCATCCATTGTCCCCATACTGGCTTCATCTATTGTTTTCATTTATTGTCCCCATACATACCTTATCTATGGTTTTCATCCATTGTCCCCATACAGATGTCATCTTTTGTTTTCATCCATTGTCTCATAAAGACCTCATATATTGTTTTCATCCATTGTCCCCATACAGACTTCATCTATTGTTTACATTCATTATCCTCATTCAAACATCATCTATGTTTTCATCCATTGTCCCCATACAGACTTCATCTATTGTTTCCATCCATTGTCTCCATACTGGCTTCATCTATTGTTTTCATTTATTGTCCCCATATTGACTTCATCTTTTGTTTTCATACATTGTCCCCATACAGACTTCCTCTATTGTTTCCATCCATTGTCCTCCAACAGACTTCATCTATTGTTTTCATCCATTGTCTCATAAAACTTTCATCTATTGTTTTAATCCATTGTCCCCATACAGACTTAATATATTGTTTTCATCCATTGTCCCCATACTGGCTTCATCTATTGTTTTCATTTATTGTCCCCATATTGACTTCATCTTTTGTTTTCATACATTGTCCCCATACAACCTTCATCTATTGTTTTCACCCATTGTCCCCATACAGACTTATTATTTTGTTTTGATCCATTGTCTCATAAAGACTTCATCTATTGTTTTCATCCATTGTCCTCATACAGATTTTGTCTCTTGTTTTCATCCACTGTCTCATTAAGACTTCATCTATTGTTTTCAAGCATTGTCACCATAAAGACTTAATGTATTGTTTACATCCATCGTCCCCATGCAGACTTCATCTATCATTTTCATCCATTGTCCCCATAAAGACTTAATCTATTGTTTACATCCATTGTCACCATACAGACTTCATCTATTGTTTACATCCATCGTCCCCATGCAGACTTCATCTATTGTTTTCATTTATTGTCCCCATATTGACTTCATCTTTTGTTTTCATACATTGTCCCCATACAAACTTCATCTATTGTTTTCATCCATTGTCCACATACAGACTTCGTCTATTGTTTACATCTTTTGTTCTCATGCAGATTTCATCTATTGTTTTCACCCATTGTCCCCATACAGACTTATTATTTTGTTTTCATCCATTGTCTCCATAAAGACTTCGTATTTTGTTTTGATCCATTGTCTCATAAAGACTTCATCTATTGTTTTCATCCATTGTCCTCATACAGATTTTGTCTCATGTTTTCATCAACTGTCTCATTAAGACTTCATCTATTGTTTTCATGCATTGTCACCATACAGACTTCATCTGTTGTTTACATCCATCGTCCCCATGCAGACTTCATCTATCATTTTCATCCATTGTCCCCATAAAGACGTAATCTATTGTTTTTATCCATTGCCTCATAAAGACTTCATCTATTGTTTCCATCCATTGTCACCATACAGGCGTCATCTATTGTTTCCATCCATTGTCCCCATAAAACACTATCTATTGTTTTCATCAATTGTCCCCATAATGAATTCATCTATTGTTTTCATCCATTGTCACCATACAGACATCATCTATTGTTTCCATCCATTGTCCCCATAAAGAAGTGATCTATTGTTTTCATCCATTGTCCTCATAAAGACGTAATCTATTGTTTACATCCATAGTCCTCATACAAAGTTCATCTTTTGTTTTCATCCCTTGTCTCATAAAGACTTAATCTATTGTTTTCATCCTTTGTCCCCATACAGACTTCATCTTATTGTTTTCATCCATTGTCCCCTTACAGACTTCATCTATTGTTTTCATCCATTCTCCCCATACAAACTTCATATTTTGTTTTCATCCATTGTCCCCAGAAAGACTTCATTCATTGTTTTCATCCATTGTCCCCAGAAAGACTTAATTTATTGTTTTCATCCATTGTCCCTTTACAGACTTCATCTTTTGTTTTCATACAAACGTCATGTATTATTTCCATCCATTGTCCCCATGAAGACGTCATCTATTGTTTTCATCCATTGTCCCCATACAGACTTCTTCTATTGTTTTCTTCCACTGTCCCCATACAGACTTCATCTATGGTTTAAATCCATTGTCCTCATGCAGACTTCCTCTCTTGTTTACATCCATTGTCCCCATACAGACTTCATCTATTGTTTTCATCCTTTGTCCTCATTCAGACTTCCTCTCTTGTTTTCATCTGTTGTCCTCATACAGACTTAATCTATTGTTTTCATCCATTGTCCCCATGCAGGTGTCATCTTTTGTTTTCATACATTGTCCTCTATAAAGACTTCATCTTTTGTTTTCATCCATGGTCCTCATAAAAACGTAATCTATTGTTTACATCCATTGTCCCCATACAGTCTTCATCTTTTGTTTTCATCCATTGTCTTCTAAAGATTTCATCTATTGTTTTCATCCATTGTCCCCATACAGACTTCATCAATTGTTTACATCCATTGTCCTCATCCAGACTTCATCTTTTCTTTTCATCCATTGTCCCCATAAAGACTTCATCTATTGTTTTCTATGCACAATCACATGATTGGTTGAGTGGAGAAGCAACAACAGTGGTCTTCATAGAAGATGACGGAAACCGAAGTTTTACGAAGCTCATGTGGATAAAAAAAAAAAGAACCGTGTGTAGGTGTGAACTGAGATCAAGGTTTTTTTTTAAATGATCTATCATGCAGCTCTAGTGTAAACAGTTTAAATATTAGTGTAAAATTAATGTAAACAGTTGTGTAAACATAACTGTAAATATTAGTACAAACTAAGTCAATATTAGTGTAAACATTAATGTAAACATTAGTGTAAACATTCCTGTAAATATTAGTGTAAACGTTAATGTAAACATCAGAGTAAACATTCCTGTAAATATTACTGTAAACATTAATGTAAACTTTAGTGTAAACATTACTGTAAATATTAGTGTAAACAGTGTAAACGGTAGTGTAAGCATTGCTGTAAATATTAGTGTAAACATTATTGTAAATATTAGTTTAAACATAAGTGCATTAGCGTGTGTGCGTGTGGGTCACAGTGTGGGTACGCTAGTGTGGGTATGTTAGTGTGGGTCACAGTATGGGTTCGTTTGTGTGGGTCAGTCCGCTCTGACAAAACACTGAATTTTATTTGTGTGATGTGTGACTTTATGATGCAAGTGCTGATGGTCTCCATGGAAACCACACAGGATGGATTTACAGCTTCTATTACACTTTACTGCACATATGTTCAGCCCTAACCCTCATTAATGTGGGTCAAATAGAAACCCTGTCTAAATCTAAACTGGTTCAGGTTTCGGTTAAGGTTTAGATTCAGGTGCAGGTTCAGGTTTCGGTTTAGGTTTAGATTCAGGTGCAGGTTCAGGTTCAGGTTTAAATTCAGATTCAGGTTCAAGTTTAGATTCGGGTTCAGGTTCAGGTTCGGAAAAAGCTGATTTCATTCGTAACTCACCCACTCACACTCCTACACTCTCATAGGGTTAGATAAGAAGCAGCACTAGGTCCAGGACGCACTTGTATGCGCATATGACACATGAACACGCGCACAGGATGCGCGCGCACAGGACGCTTGTGTCCGTCCACAGTGTCTGCTGCTCCAGGGACACAACAGTAGAAGATACCAGAGCTCCGGTGTCTGGCCCAAATCAAACCCTGTTCCGTCACTACAGTAGCGGAACAGAACCACATGTGAGCCGAACCGGACCGAACACCGACCACATGCGCAGATTCAACACTAAAGCGCAAAGCCTGCAGCTCCGCGCATGCGCAGATGTGCATCAGTTGACATTCGGCACCTGCAGGAACAATGAACCCACTGGGGGGGCATGATACGTTATTCAAACACAAAACACACGAACGGTCCCGTTACCTGGTCGTCGGTGAATTCTCTGGACACGGAAGCGCGTGCAGGACGTGTTTCTGTTTTCATTGTAATCCAGGGTGTACGGTTCGCTCTGGGACCCCCTTCCCTTCGGTACTGACGAACTCGCATTTACCCAGGACCCCTGTGGTACTCAGGACCCTCCGGTACCAACGGTACCTCCGGTACAAAAACAACGTCTGAAAAGGCGCAAAATTGACTCAAACGTGCGCGTGTAGAAGGTGCGCGCGGCGCGGCTTCACAGCGGAGACGATGCGGAGGATTCTGCGCGTTTCAGCACATGCGCCCCCCGCTACACACACGCATAAATAAATAAATTATATATATATATATATATATATATATATATATATATATATACACACACACAAAAAACGTCTTTCCAGTTCACCTTATAGTCTGGAAAATACACTATCTTTATATTCTAATTCTGTGGGAATCTGGTGCCGTAGGCAATAAATCAAAACCATAAATGCATGACATGCAGTATTTTACTAATAAATCAAAACCATAAATGCATCATATATAGTATTTTACTCATAAATCAAAACCATAAATGCATCATATAAAGTATTTTACTAATAAATCAAAACCATAAATGCATCATATAAAGTATTTTACTAATAAATCAAAACCATAAATGCATCATATATAGTATTTTACTAATAAATCAAAACCATAAATGCATCATATATAGTATTTTACTAATAAATCAAAACCATAAATGCATCATATAAAGTATTTTACTAATAAATCAAAACCATAAATGCATCATATATAGTATTTTACTCATAAATCAAAACCATAAATGCATCATATAAAGTATTTTACTAATAAATCAAAACCATAAATGCATCATATAAGTATTTTACTCATAAATCAAAACCATAAATGCATCATATATAGTATTTTACTCATAAATCAAAACCATAAATGCATCATATAAAGTATTTTACTAATAAATTAAAACCATAAATGCATCATATAAGTATTTTACTAATAAATCAAAACTCCTCCTCTTCCTCTTCCTCTTCCTCCTTCAGTTTCTGAACCTATAGGAAATAGGCAGCAGCTTGTGGGTCTTCTTCATGCTCTGAACTTTACTGTGTGTTTGTTCGTCCATTGTTTTATAACAGCGTCTGGCGTAATCCAGAAGTTTCTCCTTTGACGCCTCAAACTCACCCACATCTGACACCTGCAGGATGGGGGTAGGGGTGAGGGTGAGGGTAGGGGTTAGGGTCTCAAACTTGTGCTGCAAAGATTAGTTGAAGTTGTTGACAAAAATCTAAGCTTGAAATATTCAACAATGAATTCCATTGTCAACTACTGTTACCAAACCCATACAGGTACTATAACCAACACTAACAAAGGTTATGAGTATTTGTGACTGACTGGTTTTAGACAGAGGACACTGTGACTGACTGGTTTTAGACAGAGGACACTGACTGACAGGTTTTAGACAGAGGACACTGACTGACTGGTTTTAGACAGAGGACACGGTGACTGACAGGTGTTAGAGGACACTGTGACTGACAGGTTTTAGACAGAGGACACTGTGACTGACAGGTTTTAGACAGAGGACACTGACTGACTGGTGTTCGAACACTGACTGACTGGTTTTAGACAAGAGAACACTGACTGACTGGTTTTAGACAGAGGACACTGTGACTGACTGGTTTTAGACAGAGGACATTGACTGGTGTGAGACAGAGGACACTGACTGACTGGTTTTAAATAGAAGACACTGACTGGTGTGAGACAGAGGACACAAGCTGACTGGTTTTAAATAGAAGACACTGACTGGTGTGAGACAGAGGACACTGACTGACTGGTGTTATGACATTGACTGACTGGTTTTAGACAAGAGGACACTGACTGACTGGTTTAGACAGAGGACACTGAAAGTTTTAGACAGACGACACTGAGTGACCCATTTTAGAATGAGGACATTGTGACTGACTGGTGTTAGACTGAGGACACTGATTGACTGGTTTTAGACAGAGGACACTGACTGACTGGTTTTAGACAGAGGACACTGACTGACTGGTTTTAGACAGAGGACACTGTGACTGACTGGTTTTAGACAGAGGACACTGACTGACTGGTTTTAGACAGAGGACACTGTGACTGACTGGTTTTAGACAGAGGACACTGTGACTGACTGGTTTTAGACAGAGGACATTGACTGGTGTGAGACAGAGGACACTGACTGACTGGTTTTAAATAGAAGACACTGACTGGTGTGAGACAGAGGACACTGGCTGACTGGTTTTAAATAGAAGACACTGACTGGTGTGAGACAGAGGACACTGACTGACTGGTGTTATAACATTGACTGACTGGTTTTAGACAAGAGGACACTGACTGACTGGTTTTAGACAGAGGACACTGTGACTGACTGGTTTTAGACAGAGGACACTGTGACTGACTGGTTTTAGACAGAGGACACTGTGACTGACAGGTTTTAGACAGAGGACACTGACTGACTGGTTTTAGACAGAGGACACTGACTGGTGTGAGACAGAGGGCACTAACTGACTGGTGTTCGAACACTGACTGACTGGTTTTAGACAAGAGGACACTGACTGACTGGTTTTAGACAAGAGGACACTGAGACTGACTGGTTTTAGACAGAGGACACTGAGACTGACTGGTTTTAGACAGAGGACACTGATTGACTGGTTTTAGACAGAGGACACTGACTGACTGGTTTTAGACAGAGGACACTGACTGACTGGTTTTAGACAGAGGACACTGTGACTGACTGGTTTTAGACAGAGGACACTGACTGACTGGTTTTAGACAGAGGACACTGACTGACTGGTTTTAGACAGAGGACACTGACTGACTGGTTTTAGACAGAGGACACTGTGACTGACTGGTTTTAGACAGAGGACACTGATTGACTGGTTTTAGACAGAGGACACTGACTGACTGGTTTTAGACAGAGGACACTGACTGACTGGTTTTAGACAGAGGACACTGACTGGCTGGTTTTAGACAGAGGACACTGACTGACTGGTTTTAGACAGAGGACACTGTGACTGACTGGTTTTAGACAGAGGACACTGACTGACTGGTTTTAGACAGAGGACACTGTGACTGACTGGTTTTAGACAAAGGACACTGTGACTGACTGGTTTTAGACAAAGGACACTGTGACTGACTGGTTTTAGACAGAGGACATTGACTGGTGTGAGACAGAGGACACTGACTGACAGGTTTTAAATAGAAGACACTGACTGGTGTGAGACATAGGACACTGACTGACTGGTTTTAAATAGAAGACACTGACTGGTTTTAGACAAGAGGACACTAACTGACTGGTTTAGACAGAGGACACTGAAGGTTTTAGACAGACGACACTGAGTGACCCGTTTTAGAATGAGGACATTGTGACTGACTGGTGTTAGACAGAGGACACTGACTGACTGGTTTTAGACAGAGGACACTGACTGACTGGTTTTAGACAGAGGACACTGACTGACTGGTTTTAGACAGAGGACACTGACTGACTGGTTTTAGACAGAGGACACTGACTGACTGGTTTTAGACAGAGGACACTGACTGACTGGTTTTAGACAGAGGACACTGTGACTGACTGGTTTTAGACAGAGGACACTGACTGACTGGTTTTAGACAGAGGACACTGTGACTGACTGGTTTTAGACAAAGGACACTGTGACTGACTGGTTTTAGACAAAGGACACTGTGACTGACTGGTTTTAGACAAAGGACACTGTGACTGACTGGTTTTAGACAGAGGACATTGACTGGTGTGAGACAGAGGACACTGGCTGACTGGTTTTAAATAGAAGACACTGACTGGTGTGAGACAGAGGACACTGACTGACTGGTGTTATAACATTGACTGACTGGTTTTAGACAAGAGTACACTGACTGACTGGTTTAGACAGAGGACACTGAAGGTTTTAGACAGACGACACTGAGTGACCCGTTTTAGAATGAGGACATTGTGACTGACTGGTGTTAGACAGAGGACACTGTGACTGACTGGGTTTAGACAGAGGACACTGACTGACTGGTTTTAGACAGAGGACACTGACTGACAGGTTTTAAATAGAAGACACTGACTGGTGTGAGAGATAGGACACTGACTGACTGGTTTTAAATAGAAGACACTGACTGGTTTTAGACAAGAGGACACTGACTGACTGGTTTAGACAGAGGACACTGAAGGTTTTAGACAGACGACACTGAGTGACCCGTTTTAGAATGAGGACATTGTGACTGACTGGTGTTAGACAGAGGACACTGATTGACTGGTTTTAGACAGAGGACACTGACTGACTGGTTTTAGACAGAGGACACTGACTGACTGGTTTTAGACAGAGGACACTGTGACTGACTGGTTTTAGACAGAGGACACTGACTGACTGGTTTTAGACAGAGGACACTGTGACTGACTGGTTTTAGACAGAGGACACTGTGACTGACTGGTTTTAGACAAAGGACACTGTGACTGACTGGTTTTAGACAGAGGACATTGACTGGTGTGAGACAGAGGACGCTGGCTGACTGGTTTTAAATAGAAGACACTGACTGGTGTGAGACAGAGGACACTGACTGACTGGTGTTATAACATTGACTGACTGGTTTTAGACAAGAGGACACTGTCTGACTGGTTTAGACAGAGGACACTGAAGGTTTTAGACAGACGACACTGAGTGACCCGTTTTAGAATGAGGACATTGTGACTGACTGGTGTTAGACAAAGGACACTGATTGACTGGTTTTAGACAGAGGACACTGACTGACTGGTTTTAGACAGAGGACACTGACTGACTGGTTTTAGACAGAGGACACTGTGACTGACTCGTTTTAGACAGAGGACACTGACTGACTGGTTTTAGATAGAGGACACTGTGACTGACAGGTTTTAGACAGAGGACACTGTGACTGACAGGTTTTAGACAGAGGACACTGTGACTGACAGGTTTTAGACAAAGGACACTGTGACTGACAGGTTTTAGACAAAGGACACTGACTGACTGGTTTTAGACAGAGGACACTGACTGGTGTGACAAAGAGGACACTAACTGACTGGTGTTCGAACACTGACTGACTGGTTTTAGACAAGAGGACACTGACTGACTGGTTTTAGACAAGAGGACACTGAGACTGACTGGTTTTAGACAGAGGACACTGAGACTGACTGGTTTTAGACAGAGGACACTGACTGACAGGTTTCAGACAGAGGACACTGACTGACTGGTGTGAGACAGAGGACACTGTGACTGACTGGTTTTAAATAGAAGACACTCACTGGTGTGAGACAGAGGACACTGACTGACTGGTTTAGACAAGAGGACACTGTGACTGACTGGTTTTATACAGAGGACACTGTGACTGACAGGTTTTAGACAAAGGACACTGTGACTGACTGGTTTTAGACAGAGGACACTGACTGACTGGTTTTAGACATAGGACACTGTGACTGACAGGTTTTAGACAGAGGACACTGACTGACTGGTTTTAGACAAAGGACACTGTGACTGACTGGTTTTAGACAGAGGACATTGACTGGTGTGAGACAGAGGACACTGACTGACTGGTGTTCGAACACTGACTGACTGGTTTTAGACAGAGGACACTGATTGACTGGTTTTAGACAGAGGACACTGACTGACAGGTTTCAGACAGAAGACACTGACTGACTGGTGTGAGACAGAGGACACTGTGACTGACTGGTTTAGACAAGAGGACACTGTGACTGACTGGTTTTAGCCAGAGGACACAGAAGGTTTTCGACAGAGGACACTGTGACTGACAGGTTTTAGTCATAGGACACTGTGACTGACTGGTTTTAGACAGAGGACACTGACTGGTGTGAGACAGAGGACACTGACTGGCTGATTTTCAATAGAAGACACTGACTGGTGTGAGACAGAGGACACTGGCTGACTGGTTTTAAATAGAAGACACTGACTGGTGTGAGAAAGAGGACACTGACTGACTGGTGTTATAACATTGACTGACTGGTTTTAGACAAGAGTACACTGACTGACTGGTTTAGACAGAGGACACTGAAGGTTTTAGACAGACGACACTGAGTGACCCGTTTTAGAATGAGGACATTGTGACTGACTGGTGTTAGACAGAGGACACTGTGACTGACTGGGTTTAGACAGAGGACACTGACTGACTGGTTTTAGACAGAGGACACTGACTGACAGGTTTTAAATAGAAGACACTGACATGTGTGAGACATAGGACACTGACTGACTGGTTTTAAATAGAAGACACTGACTGGTTTTAGACAGAGGACACTGTGACTGACTGGTTTTAGACAGAGGAAACTGACTGACAGGTTTTAGACAGAGGACACTGAAGGTTTTAGACAGACGACACTGACTGATCCGTTTTAGAATGAGGACATTGTGACTGACTGGTTTTAGACAGAAGACACTGATTGACTGGTTTTAGACAGAGGACACTGTGACTGACTGGTTTCAGACAGAGGACACTGTGACTGACTGGTTTTAGAAAGAGGACACTGTGACTGACTGGTTTTAGACAGAGGACACTGTGACTGACTGGTTTTAGACAGAGGACACTGACTGACTGGTTTTAGACAGAGGACATTGACTGGTGTGAGACAGAGGACACTGACTGACTGGTGTTCGAACACTGACTGACTGGTTTTAGACAGAGGACACTGATTGACTGGTTTTAGACAGAGGTCACTGACTGACAGGTTTCAGACAGAGGACACTGACTGACTGGTGTGAGACAGAGGACACTGTGACTGACTGGTTTTAAAAAGAAGACAGTGACTGGTGTGAGACAAAGGACACTGACTGACTGGTTTTAGATAGAGGACACTGTGACTGACAGGTTTTAGACAGAGGACACTGTGACTGACAGGTTTTAGACAGAGGACACTGTGACTGACAGGTTTTAGACAAAGGACACTGTGACTGACAGGTTTTAGACAAAGGACACTGACTGACTGGTTTTAGACAGAGGACACTGACTGGTGTGAGACAGAGGACACTAACTGACTGGTGTTCGAACACTGACTGACTGGTTTTAGACAAGAGGACACTGACTGACTGGTTTTAGACAAGAGGACACTGAGACTGACTGGTTTTAGACAGAGGACACTGAGACTGACTGGTTTTAGACAGAGGACACTGACTGACAGGTTTCAGACAGAGGACACTGACTGACTGGTGTGAGACAGAGGACACTGTGACTGACTGGTTTTAAATAGAAGACACTCACTGGTGTGAGACAGAGGACACTGACTGACTGGTTTAGACAAGAGGACACTGTGACTGACAGGTTTTAGACAGAGGACACTGTGACTGACTGGTTTTAGACAGAGGACACTGTGACTGACAGGTTTTAGACAAAGGACACTGTGACTGACTGGTTTTAGACAGAGGACACTGTGACTGACAGGTTTTAGACAGAGGACACTGACTGACTGGTTTTAGACAAAGGACACTGTGACTGACTGGTTTTAGACAGAGGACATTGACTGGTGTGAGACAGAGGACACTGACTGACTGGTTTTAGACAGAGGACATTGACTGGTGTGAGACAGAGGACACTGACTGACTGGTGTTCGAACACTGACTGACTGGTTTTAGACAGAGGACACTGATTGACTGGTTTTAGACAGAGGTCACTGACTGACAGGTTTCAGACAGAGGACACTGACTGACTGGTGTGAGACAGAGGACACTGTGACTGACTGGTTTTAAAAAGAAGACAGTGACTGGTGTGAGACAAAGGACACTGACTGACTGGTTTTAGATAGAGGACACTGTGACTGACAGGTTTTAGACAGAGGACACTGTGACTGACAGGTTTTAGACAGAGGACACTGTGACTGACAGGTTTTAGACAAAGGACACTGTGACTGACAGGTTTTAGACAAAGGACACTGACTGACTGGTTTTAGACAGAGGACACTGACTGGTGTGAGACAGAGGACACTAACTGACTGGTGTTCGAACACTGACTGACTGGTTTTAGACAAGAGGACACTGACTGACTGGTTTTAGACAAGAGGACACTGAGACTGACTGGTTTTAGACAGAGGACACTGAGACTGACTGGTTTTAGACAGAGGACACTGACTGACAGGTTTCAGACAGAGGACACTGACTGACTGGTGTGAGACAGAGGACACTGTGACTGACTGGTTTTAAATAGAAGACACTCACTGGTGTGAGACAGAGGACACTGACTGACTGGTTTAGACAAGAGGACACTGTGACTGACAGGTTTTAGACAGAGGACACTGTGACTGACTGGTTTTAGACAGAGGACACTGTGACTGACAGGTTTTAGACAAAGGACACTGTGACTGACTGGTTTTAGACAGAGGACACTGTGACTGACAGGTTTTAGACAGAGGACACTGACTGACTGGTTTTAGACAAAGGACACTGTGACTGACTGGTTTTAGACAGAGGACATTGACTGGTGTGAGACAGAGGACACTGACTGACTGGTGTTCGAACACTGACTGACTGGTTTTAGACAGAGGACACTGATTGACTGGTTTTAGACAGAGGACACTGACTGACAGGTTTCAGACAGAAGACACTGACTGACTGGTGTGAGACAGAGGACACTGTGACTGACTGGTTTAGACAAGAGGACACTGTGACTGACTGGTTTTAGCCAGAGGACACTGAAGGTTTTAGACAGAGGACACTGTGACTGACAGGTTTTAGTCATAGGACACTGTGACTGACTGGTTTTAGACAGGGGACACTGACTGGTGTGAGACAGAGGACACTGACTGGCTGATTTTCAATAGAAGACACTGACTGGTGTGAGACAGAGGACACTGGCTGACTGGTTTTAAATAGAAGACACTGACTGGTGTGAGACAGAGGACACTGACTGACTGGTGTTATAACATTGACTGACTGGTTTTAGACAAGAGTACACTGACTGACTGGTTTAGATAGAGGACACTGAAGGTTTTAGACAGACGACACTGAGTGACCCGTTTTAGAATGAGGACATTGTGACTGACTGGTGTTAGACAGAGGACACTGTGACTGACTGGGTTTAGACAGAGGACACTGACTGACTGGTTTTAGACAGAGGACACTGACTGACAGGTTTTAAATAGAAGACACTGACATGTGTGAGACATAGGACACTGACTGACTGGTTTTAAATAGAAGACACTGACTGGTTTTAGACAGAGGACACTGTGACTGACTGGTTTTAGACAGAGGAAACTGACTGACAGGTTTTAGACAGAGGACACTGAAGGTTTTAGACAGACGACACTGACTGATCCGTTTTAGAATGAGGACATTGTGACTGACTGGTTTTAGACAGAAGACACTGATTGACTGGTTTTAGACAGAGGACACTGTGACTGACTGGTTTCAGACAGAGGACACTGTGACTGACTGGTTTTAGAAAGAGGACACTGTGACTGACTGGTTTTAGACAGAGGACACTGACTGACTGGTTTTAGACACAGGACACTGACTGACTGGTTTTAGACAGAGGACATTGACTGGTGTGAGACAGAGGACACTGACTGACTGGTGTTCGAACACTGACTGACTGGTTTTAGACAGAGGACACTGATTGACTGGTTTTAGACAGAGGTCACTGACTGACAGGTTTCAGACAGAGGACACTGACTGACTGGTGTGAGACAGAGGACACTGTGACTGACTGGTTTTAAAAAGAAGACAGTGACTGGTTTTAGACAGAGGACACTGACTGACTGGTTTTAGACAGAGGACACTGTGACTGACTGGTTTTAGACAAAGGACACTGTGACTGACTGGTTTTAGACAAAGGACACTGTGACTGACTGGTTTTAGACAGAGGACATTGACTGGTGTGAGACAGATGACACTGACTGGCTGGTTTTAAATAGAAGACACTGACTGGTGTGAGACAGAGGACACTGGCTGACTGGTTTTAAATAGAAGACACTGACTGGTGTGAGACAGAGGACACTGACTGACTGGTGTTCGAACACTGACTGACTGGTTTTAGACAAGAGGACACTGACTGACTGGTTTTAGACAAGAGGACACTGAGACTGACTGGTTTTAGACAGAGGACACTGAGACTGACTGGTTTTAGACAGAGGACACTGACTGACAGGTTTCAGACAGAGGACACTGACTGACTGGTGTGAGACAGAGGACACTGTGACTGACTGGTTTTAAATAGAAGACACTCACTGGTGTGAGACAGAGGACACTGACTGACTGGTTTAGACAAGAGGACACTGTGACTGACAGGTTTTAGACAGAGGACACTGTGACTGACTGGTTTTAGACAGAGGACACTGTGACTGACAGGTTTTAGACAAAGGACACTGTGACTGACTGGTTTTAGACAGAGGACACTGTGACTGACAGGTTTTAGACAGAGGACACTGACTGACTGGTTTTAGACAAAGGACACTGTGACTGACTGGTTTTAGACAGAGGACATTGACTGGTGTGAGACAGAGGACACTGACTGACTGGTGTTCGAACACTGACTGACTGGTTTTAGACAGAGGACACTGATTGACTGGTTTTAGACAGAAGACACTGACTGACTGGTGTGAGACAGAGGACACTGTGACTGACTGGTTTAGACAAGAGGACACTGTGACTGACTGGTTTTAGACAGAGGACACTGAAGGTTTTAGACAGAGGACACTGAAGGTTTTAGACAGAGGACACTGTGACTGACAGGTTTTAGTCATAGGACACTGTGACTGACTGGTTTTAGACAGAGGACACTGACTGGTGTGAGACAGAGGACACTGACTGACTGGTTTTAAATAGAAGACACTGACTGTTGTGAGACATAGGACACTGACTGACTGGTTTTAAATAGAAGACACTGACTGGTTTTAGACAAGAGGACACTGACTGACTGGCTTTAGACAGAGGACACTGTGACTGACTGGTTTTAGACAGAGGAAACTGACTGACAGGTTTTAGACAGAAGACACTGAAGGTTTTAGACAGACGACACTGACTGATCCGTTTTAGAATGAGGACATTGTGACTGACTGGTTTTAGACAGAAGACACTGATTGACTGGTTTTAGACAGAGGACACTGATTGACTGGTTTTAGACAGAAGACACTGACTGACAGGTTTCAGACAAAAGACACTGACTGACTGGTGTGAGACAGAGGACACTGTGACTGACTGGTTTAGACAAGAGGACACTGTGACTGACTGGTTTTAGACAGAGGACACTGAAGGTTTTAGACAGAGGACACTGAAGGTTTTAGACAGAGGACACTGTGACTGACAGGTTTTAGTCATAGGACACTGTGACTGACTGGTTTAGACAAGAGGACACTGTGACTGACTGGTTTTAGACAAGAGGACACTGACTGACAGGTTTTAGACAGAGGACACTGTGACTGACTGGTTTTAGACAGAGAACACTGTGACTGACTGGTTTTAGACAGAGGACACTGTGACTGACAGGTTTTAGTCATAGGACACTGTGACTGACTGGTTTAGACAAGAGGACACTGTGACTGACTGGTTTTAGACAAGAGGACACTGACTGACAGGTTTTAGACAGAGGACACTGAAGGTTTTAGACAGACGACACTGACTGATCCGTTTTAGAATGAGGACATTGTGACTGACTGGTTTTAGACAGAAGACACTGATTGACTGGTTTTAGACAGAGGACACTGTGACTGACTGGTTTTAGACAGAGGACACTGTGACTGACTGGTTTTAGACAGAGGACACTGTGACTGACAGGTTTTAGTCATAGGACACTGTGACTGACTGGTTTAGACAAGAGGACACTGTGACTGACTGGTTTTAGACAAGAGGACACTGACTGACAGGTTTTAGACAGAGGACACTGAAGGTTTTAGACAGACGACACTGACTGATCCGTTTTAGAATGAGGACATTGTGACTGACTGGTTTTAGACAGAAGACACTGATTGACTGGTTTTAGACAGAGGACACTGTGACTGACCGGTTTTAGACAGAGGACACTGATTGACTGGTTTTAGACAGAGGACACTGACTGACTGGTTTTAGACAGAGGACACTGACTGACTGGTTTTAGACACAGGACACTGTGACTGACTGGTTTTAGACAGAGGACACTGACTGACTGGTTTGAGACAGAGGACACTGTGACTGACTGGTTTTAGACAAAGGACACTGTGACTGACTGGTTTTAGACAAAGGACACTGTGACTGACTGGTTTTAGACAGAGGACATTGACTGGTGTGAGACAGATGACACTGACTGGCTGGTTTTAAATAGAAGACACTGACTGGTGTGAGACAGAGGACACTGGCTGACTGGTTTTAAATAGAAGACACTGACTGGTGTGAGACAGAGGACACTGACTGACTGGTGTTCGAACACTGACTGACTGGTTTTAGACAAGAGGACACTGTGACTGACTGGTTTTAAACAGAGGACACTGACTGACTGGTTTTAGACAGAGGACACTGAGACTGACTGGTTTTAGACAGAGGACACTGACTGACAGGTTTCAGACAGAGGACACTGACTGACTGGTGTGAGACAGAGGACACTGTGACTGACTGGTTTTAAATAGAAGACACTCACTGGTGTGAGACAGAGGACACTGACTGACTGGTTTAGACAAGAGGACACTGTGACTGACAGGTTTTAGACAGAGGACACTGTGACTGACTGGTTTTAGACAGAGGACACTGTGACTGACAGGTTTTAGACAAAGGACACTGTGACTGACTGGTTTTAGACAGAGGACACTGTGACTGACAGGTTTTAGACAGAGGACACTGACTGACTGGTTTAGACAAAGGACACTGTGACTGACTGGTTTTAGCCAGAGGACACTGAAGGTTTTAGACAGAGGACACTGTGACTGACAGGTTTTAGTCATAGGACACTGTGACTGACTGGTTTTAGACAGAGGACACTGACTGGTGTGAGACAGAGGACACTGACTGGCTGATTTTCAATAGAAGACACTGACTGGTGTGAGACAGAGGACACTGGCTGACTGGTTTTAAATAGAAGACACTGACTGGTGTGAGACAGAGGACACTGACTGACTGGTGTTATAACATTGACTGACTGGTTTTAGACAAGAGTACACTGACTGACTGGTTTAGATAGAGGACACAGAAGGTTTTAGACAGACGACACTGAGTGACCCGTTTTAGAATGAGGACATTGTGACTGACTGGTGTTAGACAGAGGACACTGTGACTGACTGGGTTTAGACAGAGGACACTGACTGACTGGTTTTAGACAGAGGACACTGACTGACAGGTTTTAAATAGAAGACACTGACATGTGTGAGACATAGGACACTGACTGACTGGTTTTAAATAGAAGACACTGACTGGTTTTAGACAGAGGACACTGTGACTGACTGTCTAAAACCTGTCAGTCAGTTTCCTCTGTCTAAAACCAGAGGACACTGAAGGTTTTAGACAGACGACACTGACTGATCCGTTTTAGAATGAGGACATTGTGACTGACTGGTTTTAGACAGAAGACACTGATTGACTGGTTTTAGACAGAGGACACTGTGACTGACTGGTTTCAGACAGAGGACACTGTGACTGACTGGTTTTAGAAAGAGGACACTGTGACTGACTGGTTTTAGACACAGGACACTGACTGACTGGTTTTAGACAGAGGACATTGACTGGTGTGAGACAGAGGACACTGACTGACTGGTGTTCGAACACTGACTGACTGGTTTTAGACAGAGGACACTGATTGACTGGTTTTAGACAGAGGTCACTGACTGACAGGTTTCAGACAGAGGACACTGACTGACTGGTGTGAGACAGAGGACACTGTGACTGACTGGTTTTAAAAAGAAGACAGTGACTGGTGTGAGACAAAGGACACTGACTGACTGGTTTAGACAAGAGGACACTGACTGACAGGTTTTAGACAGAGGACACTGTGACTGACAGGTTTTAGACAGAGGACACTGTGACTGACTGGTTTTAGACAGAGGACACTGTGACTGACAGGTTTTAGACAGAGGACACTGACTGACTGGTTTTAGACAAAGGACACTGTGACTGACTGGTGTTAGACAGAGGACATTCACTGGTGTGAGACAGAGGACACTGACTGACTGGTGTTCGAACACTGACTGACTGGTTTTAGACAGAGGACACTGACTGACAGGTTTCAGACAGAAGACACTGACTGACTGGTGTGAGACAGAGGACACTGTGACTGACTGATTTTAAAAAGAAGACACTGACTGGTGTGAGACAGAGGACACTGACTGACTGGTTTCAGACAGAAGACACTGACTGACTGGTGTGAGACAGAGGACACTGTGACTGACTGGTTTAGACAAGAGGACACTGTGACTGACTGGTTTAGACAAGAGGACACTGTGACTGACTGGTTTTAGCCAGAGGACACTGAAGGTTTTAGACAGAGGACACTGTGACTGACAGGTTTTAGTCATAGGACACTGTGACTGACTGGTTTTAGACAGAGGACACTGACTGGTGTGAGACAGAGGACACTGACTGGCTGATTTTCAATAGAAGACACTGACTGGTGTGAGACAGAGGACACTGGCTGACTGGTTTTAAATAGAAGACACTGACTGGTGTGAGACAGAGGACACTGACTGACTGGTGTTATAACATTGACTGACTGGTTTTAGACAAGAGTACACTGACTGACTGGTTTAGATAGAGGACACTGAAGGTTTTAGACAGACGACACTGAGTGACCCGTTTTAGAATGAGGACATTGTGACTGACTGGTGTTAGACAGAGGACACTGTGACTGACTGGGTTTAGACAGAGGACACTGACTGACTGGTTTTAGACAGAGGACACTGACTGACAGGTTTTAAATAGAAGACACTGACATGTGTGAGACATAGGACACTGACTGACTGGTTTTAAATAGAAGACACTGACTGGTTTTAGACAGAGGACACTGTGACTGACTGGTTTTAGACAGAGGAAACTGACTGACAGGTTTTAGACAGAGGACACTGAAGGTTTTAGACAGACGACACTGACTGATCCGTTTTAGAATGAGGACATTGTGACTGACTGGTTTTAGACAGAAGACACTGATTGACTGGTTTTAGACAGAGGACACTGTGACTGACTGGTTTCAGACAGAGGACACTGTGACTGACTGGTTTTAGAAAGAGGACACTGTGACTGACAGGTTTTAGACAGAGGACACTGACTGACTGGTTTTAGACACAGGACACTGTGACTGACTGGTGTTAGACAGAGGACATTCACTGGTGTGAGACAGAGGACACTGACTGACTGGTGTTCGAACACTGACTGACTGGTTTTAGACAGAGGACACTGACTGACAGGTTTCAGACAGAAGACACTGACTGACTGGTGTGAGACAGAGGACACTGTGACTGACTGATTTTAAAAAGAAGACACTGACTGGTGTGAGACAGAGGACACTGACTGACTGGTTTCAGACAGAAGACACTGACTGACTGGTTTTAGACACAGGACACTGACTGACTGGTTTTAGACAAAGGACACTGACTGACTGGTTTTAGACAGAGGACATTGACTGGTGTGAGACAGAGGACACTGACTGACTGGTGTTCGAACACTGACTGACTGGTTTTAGACAGAGGACACTGATTGACTGGTTTTAGACAGAGGTCACTGACTGACAGGTTTCAGACAGAGGACACTGACTGACTGGTGTGAGACAGAGGACACTGTGACTGACTGGTTTTAAAAAGAAGACAGTGACTGGTGTGAGACAAAGGACACTGACTGACTGGTTTAGACAAGAGGACACTGACTGACAGGTTTTAGACAGAGGACACTGTGACTGACAGGTTTTAGACAGAGGACACTGTGACTGACTGGTTTAAGACAGAGGACACTGTGACTGACAGGTTTTAGACAGAGGACACTGACTGACTGGTTTTAGACAAAGGACACTGTGACTGACTGGTGTTAGACAGAGGACATTCACTGGTGTGAGACAGAGGACACTGACTGACTGGTGTTCGAACACTGACTGACTGGTTTTAGACAGAGGACACTGACTGACAGGTTTCAGACAGAAGACACTGACTGACTGGTGTGAGACAGAGGACACTGTGACTGACTGATTTTAAAAAGAAGACACTGACTGGTGTGAGACAGAGGACACTGACTGACTGGTTTAGACAAGAGGACACTGTGACTGACTGGTTTTAGACAGAGGACACAGAAGGTTTTAGACAGAGGACACTGTGACTGACAGGTTTTAGTCATAGGACACTGTGACTGACTGGTTTTAGACAGAGGACACTGACTGACTGGTTTTAGACAGAGGACACTGACTGGTGTGAGACAGAGGACACTGACTGGCTGGTTTTAAATAAAAGACACTGACTGGTGTGAGACAGAGGACACTGGCTGACTGGTTATAAATAGAAGACACTGACTGGTGTGAGACAGAGGACACTGACTGACTGGTGTTATAACATTGACTGACTGGTTTTAGACAAGAGTACACTGACTGACTGGTTTACACAGAGGACACTGAAGGTTTTAGACAGACGACACTGAGTGACCCGTTTTAGAATGAGGACATTGTGACTGACTGGTGTTAGACAGAGGACACTGTGACTGACTGGTTTTAGACAGAGGACACTGACTGACTGGTTTTAGACAGAGGACACTGACTGACAGGTTTTAAATAGAAGACACTGACTGGTGTGAGACATAGGACACTGACTGACTGGTTTTAAATAGAAGACACTGACTGGTTTTAGACAGAGGACACTGACTGACTGGTTTTAGACAAAGGACACTGTGACTGACTGGTTTTAGACAGAGGACATTGACTGGTGTGAGACAGAGGACACTGACTGACTGGTGTTCGAACACTGACTGACTGGTTTTAGACAGAGGACACTGATTGACTGGTTTTAGACAGAAGACACTGACTGACAGGTTTCAGACAAAAGACACTGACTGACTGGTGTGAGACAGAGGACACTGTGACTGACTGGTTTAGACAAGAGGACACTGTGACTGACTGGTTTTAGACAGAGGACACTGAAGGTTTTAGACAGAGGACACTGAAGGTTTTAGACAGAGGACACTGTGACTGACAGGTTTTAGTCATAGGACACTGTGACTGACTGGTTTAGACAAGAGGACACTGTGACTGACTGGTTTTAGACAAGAGGACACTGACTGACAGGTTTTAGACAAGAGGACACTGACTGACAGGTTTTAGACAGAGGACACTGAAGGTTTTAGACAGACGACACTGACTGATCCGTTTTAGAATGAGGACATTGTGACTGACTGGTTTTAGACAGAAGACACTGATTGACTGGTTTTAGACAGAGGACACTGTGACTGACTGGTTTTAGACAGAGGACACTGACTGACTGGTTTTAGACAGAGGACACTGACTGACTGGTTTTAGACAGAGGACACTGACTGACTGGTTTTAGACACAGGACACTGTGACTGACTGGTTTTAGACAGAGGACACTGACTGACTGGTTTTAGACAGAGGACACTGTGACTGACTGGTTTTAGACAGAGGACACTGACTGACCGGTTTTAGACAGAGGACACTGATTGACCGGTTTTAGACAGAGGACACTGATTGACTGGTTTTAGACAGAGGACACTGACTGACTGGTTTTAGACAGAGGACACTGACTGACTGGTTTTAGACACAGGACACTGTGATTGACTGGTTTTAGACAGAGGACACTGACTGACTGGTTTTAGACAGAGGACACTGTGACTGACTGGTTTTAGACAAAGGACACTGTGACTGACTGGTTTTAGACAAAGGACACTGTGACTGACTGGTTTTAGACAGAGGACATTGACTGGTGTCAGACAGATGACACTGACTGGCTGGTTTTAAATAGAAGACACTGACTGGTGTGAGACAGAGGACACTGGCTGACTGGTTTTAAATAGAAGACACTGACTGGTGTGAGACAGAGGACACTGAGACTGACTGGTTTTAGACAGAGGACACTGACTGACAGGTTTCAGACAGAGGACACTGACTGACTGGTGTGAGACAGAGGACACTGTGACTGACTGGTTTTAAATAGAAGACACTCACTGGTGTGAGACAGAGGACACTGACTGACTGGTTTAGACAAGAGGACACTGTGACTGACAGGTTTTAGACAGAGGACACTGTGACTGACTGGTTTTAGACAGAGGACACTGTGACTGACAGGTTTTAGACAAAGGACACTGTGACTGACTGGTTTTAGACAGAGGACACTGTGACTGACAGGTTTTAGACAGAGGACACTGACTGACTGGTTTTAGACAAAGGACACTGTGACTGACTGGTTTTAGACAGAGGACATTGACTGGTGTGAGACAGAGGACACTGACTGACTGGTGTTCGAACACTGACTGACTGGTTTTAGACAGAGGACACTGATTGACTGGTTTCAGACAGAAGACACTGACTGACTGGTGTGAGACAGAGGACACTGTGACTGACTGGTTTAGACAAGAGGACACTGTGACTGACTGGTTTTAGACAGAGGACACTGAAGGTTTTAGACAGAGGACACTGAAGGTTTTAGACAGAGGACACTGTGACTGACAGGTTTTAGTCATAGGACACTGTGACTGACTGGTTTTAGACAGAGGACACTGACTGGTGTGAGACAGAGGACACTGACTGACTGGTTTTAAATAGAAGACACTGACTGTTGTGAGACATAGGACACTGACTGACTGGTTTTAAATAGAAGACACTGACTGGTTTTAGACAAGAGGACACTGACTGACTGGCTTTAGACAGAGGACACTGTGACTGACTGGTTTTAGACAGAGGAAACTGACTGACAGGTTTTAGACAGAGGACACTGAAGGTTTTAGACAGACGACACTGACTGATCCGTTTTAGAATGAGGACATTGTGACTGACTGGTTTTAGACAGAAGACACTGATTTACTGGTTTTAGACAGAGGACACTGTGACTGACTGGTTTTAGACAGAGGACACTGTGACTGACTGGTTTTAGACAGAGGACACTGTGACTGACAGGTTTTAGTCATAGGACACTGTGACTGACTGGTTTAGACAAGAGGACACTGTGACTGACTGGTTTTAGACAAGAGGACACTGACTGACAGGTTTTAGACAGAGGACACTGAAGGTTTTAGACAGACGACACTGACTGATCCGTTTTAGAATGAGGACATTGTGACTGACTGGTTTTAGACAGAAGACACTGATTGACTGGTTTTAGACAGAGGACACTGTGACTGACCGGTTTTAGACAGAGGACACTGATTGACTGGTTTTAGACAGAGGACACTGACTGACTGGTTTTAGACAGAGGACACTGACTGACTGGTTTTAGACACAGGACACTGACTGACTGGTTTTAGACACAGGACACTGTGACTGACTGGTTTTAGACAGAGGACACTGACTGACTGGTTTGAGACAGAGGACACTGTGACTGACTGGTTTTAGACAAAGGACACTGTGACTGACTGGTTTTAGACAAAGGACACTGTGACTGACTGGTTTTAGACAGAGGACATTGACTGGTGTGAGACAGATGACACTGACTGGCTGGTTTTAAATAGAAGACACTGACTGGTGTGAGACAGAGGACACTGGCTGACTGGTTTTAAATAGAAGACACTGACTGGTGTGAGACAGAGGACACTGACTGACTGGTGTTCGAACACTGACTGACTGGTTTTAGACAAGAGGACACTGTGACTGACTGGTTTTAAACAGAGGACACTGACTGACTGGTTTTAGACAGAGGACACTGAGACTGACTGGTTTTAGACAGAGGACACTGACTGACAGGTTTCAGACAGAGGACACTGACTGACTGGTGTGAGACAGAGGACACTGTGACTGACTGGTTTTAAATAGAAGACACTCACTGGTGTGAGACAGAGGACACTGACTGACTGGTTTAGACAAGAGGACACTGTGACTGACAGGTTTTAGACAGAGGACACTGTGACTGACTGGTTTTAGACAGAGGACACTGTGACTGACAGGTTTTAGACAAAGGACACTGTGACTGACTGGTTTTAGACAGAGGACACTGTGACTGACAGGTTTTAGACAGAGGACACTGACTGACTGGTTTAGACAAAGGACACTGTGACTGACTGGTTTTAGCCAGAGGACACTGAAGGTTTTAGACAGAGGACACTGTGACTGACAGGTTTTAGTCATAGGACACTGTGACTGACTGGTTTTAGACAGAGGACACTGACTGGTGTGAGACAGAGGACACTGACTGGCTGATTTTCAATAGAAGACACTGACTGGTGTGAGACAGAGGACACTGGCTGACTGGTTTTAAATAGAAGACACTGACTGGTGTGAGACAGAGGACACTGACTGACTGGTGTTATAACATTGACTGACTGGTTTTAGACAAGAGTACACTGACTGACTGGTTTAGATAGAGGACACTGAAGGTTTTAGACAGACGACACTGAGTGACCCGTTTTAGAATGAGGACATTGTGACTGACTGGTGTTAGACAGAGGACACTGTGACTGACTGGGTTTAGACAGAGGACACTGACTGACTGGTTTTAGACAGAGGACACTGACTGACAGGTTTTAAATAGAAGACACTGACATGTGTGAGACATAGGACACTGACTGACTGGTTTTAAATAGAAGACACTGACTGGTTTTAGACAGAGGACACTGTGACTGACTGGTTTTAGACAGAGGAAACTGACTGACAGGTTTTAGACAGAGGACACTGAAGGTTTTAGACAGACGACACTGACTGATCCGTTTTAGAATGAGGACATTGTGACTGACTGGTTTTAGACAGAAGACACTGATTGAATGGTTTTAGACAGAGGACACTGTGACTGACTGGTTTCAGACAGAGGACACTGTGACTGACTGGTTTTAGAAAGAGGACACTGTGACTGACTGGTTTTAGACAGAGGACACTGACTGACTGGTTTTAGACACAGGACACTGACTGACTGGTTTTAGACAGAGGACATTGACTGGTGTGAGACAGAGGACACTGACTGACTGGTGTTCGAACACTGACTGACTGGTTTTAGACAGAGGACACTGATTGACTGGTTTTAGACAGAGGTCACTGACTGACAGGTTTCAGACAGAGGACACTGACTGACTGGTGTGAGACAGAGGACACTGTGACTGACTGGTTTAGACAAGAGGACACTGTGACTGACTGGTTTTAGACAGAGGACACTGAAGGTTTTAGACAGAGGACACTGAAGGTTTTAGACAGAGGACACTGTGACTGACAGGTTTTAGTCATAGGACACTGTGACTGACTGGTTTTAGACAGAGGACACTGACTGGTGTGAGACAGAGGACACTGACTGACTGGTTTTAAATAGAAGACACTGACTGTTGTGAGACATAGGACACTGACTGACTGGTTTTAAATAGAAGACACTGACTGGTTTTAGACAAGAGGACACTGACTGACTGGCTTTAGACAGAGGACACTGTGACTGACTGGTTTTAGACAGAGGAAACTGACTGACAGGTTTTAGACAGAGGACACTGAAGGTTTTAGACAGACGACACTGACTGATCCGTTTTAGAATGAGGACATTGTGACTGACTGGTTTTAGACAGAAGACACTGATTTACTGGTTTTAGACAGAGGACACTGTGACTGACTGGTTTTAGACAGAGGACACTGTGACTGACTGGTTTTAGACAGAGGACACTGTGACTGACAGGTTTTAGTCATAGGACACTGTGACTGACTGGTTTAGACAAGAGGACACTGTGACTGACTGGTTTTAGACAAGAGGACACTGACTGACAGGTTTTAGACAGAGGACACTGAAGGTTTTAGACAGACGACACTGACTGATCCGTTTTAGAATGAGGACATTGTGACTGACTGGTTTTAGACAGAAGACACTGATTGACTGGTTTTAGACAGAGGACACTGTGACTGACCGGTTTTAGACAGAGGACACTGATTGACTGGTTTTAGACAGAGGACACTGACTGACTGGTTTTAGACAGAGGACACTGACTGACTGGTTTTAGACACAGGACACTGACTGACTGGTTTTAGACACAGGACACTGTGACTGACTGGTTTTAGACAGAGGACACTGACTGACTGGTTTGAGACAGAGGACACTGTGACTGACTGGTTTTAGACAAAGGACACTGTGACTGACTGGTTTTAGACAGAGGACATTGACTGGTGTGAGACAGATGACACTGACTGGCTGGTTTTAAATAGAAGACACTGACTGGTGTGAGACAGAGGACACTGGCTGACTGGTTTTAAATAGAAGACACTGACTGGTGTGAGACAGAGGACACTGACTGACTGGTGTTCGAACACTGACTGACTGGTTTTAGACAAGAGGACACTGTGACTGACTGGTTTTAAACAGAGGACACTGACTGACTGGTTTTAGACAGAGGACACTGAGACTGACTGGTTTTAGACAGAGGACACTGACTGACAGGTTTCAGACAGAGGACACTGACTGACTGGTGTGAGACAGAGGACACTGTGACTGACTGGTTTTAAATAGAAGACACTCACTGGTGTGAGACAGAGGACACTGACTGACTGGTTTAGACAAGAGGACACTGTGACTGACAGGTTTTAGACAGAGGACACTGTGACTGACTGGTTTTAGACAGAGGACACTGTGACTGACAGGTTTTAGACAAAGGACACTGTGACTGACTGGTTTTAGACAGAGGACACTGTGACTGACAGGTTTTAGACAGAGGACACTGACTGACTGGTTTAGACAAAGGACACTGTGACTGACTGGTTTTAGCCAGAGGACACTGAAGGTTTTAGACAGAGGACACTGTGACTGACAGGTTTTAGTCATAGGACACTGTGACTGACTGGTTTTAGACAGAGGACACTGACTGGTGTGAGACAGAGGACACTGACTGGCTGATTTTCAATAGAAGACACTGACTGGTGTGAGACAGAGGACACTGGCTGACTGGTTTTAAATAGAAGACACTGACTGGTGTGAGACAGAGGACACTGACTGACTGGTGTTATAACATTGACTGACTGGTTTTAGACAAGAGTACACTGACTGACTGGTTTAGATAGAGGACACTGAAGGTTTTAGACAGACGACACTGAGTGACCCGTTTTAGAATGAGGACATTGTGACTGACTGGTGTTAGACAGAGGACACTGTGACTGACTGGGTTTAGACAGAGGACACTGACTGACTGGTTTTAGACAGAGGACACTGACTGACAGGTTTTAAATAGAAGACACTGACATGTGTGAGACATAGGACACTGACTGACTGGTTTTAAATAGAAGACACTGACTGGTTTTAGACAGAGGACACTGTGACTGACTGGTTTTAGACAGAGGAAACTGACTGACAGGTTTTAGACAGAGGACACTGAAGGTTTTAGACAGACGACACTGACTGATCCGTTTTAGAATGAGGACATTGTGACTGACTGGTTTTAGACAGAAGACACTGATTGAATGGTTTTAGACAGAGGACACTGTGACTGACTGGTTTCAGACAGAGGACACTGTGACTGACTGGTTTTAGAAAGAGGACACTGTGACTGACTGGTTTTAGACAGAGGACACTGACTGACTGGTTTTAGACACAGGACACTGACTGACTGGTTTTAGACAGAGGACATTGACTGGTGTGAGACAGAGGACACTGACTGACTGGTGTTCGAACACTGACTGACTGGTTTTAGACAGAGGACACTGATTGACTGGTTTTAGACAGAGGTCACTGACTGACAGGTTTCAGACAGAGGACACTGACTGACTGGTGTGAGACAGAGGACACTGTGACTGACTGGTTTTAAAAAGAAGACAGTGACTGGTGTGAGACAAAGGACACTGACTGACTGGTTTAGACAAGAGGACACTGACTGACAGGTTTTAGACAGAGGACACTGTGACTGACAGGTTTTAGACAGAGGACACTGTGACTGACTGGTTTTAGACAGAGGACACTGTGACTGACAGGTTTTAGACAGAGGACACTGACTGACTGGTTTTAGACAGAGGACACTGAAGGTTTTAGACAGAGGACACTGAAGGTTTTAGACAGAGGACACTGTGACTGACAGGTTTTAGTCATAGGACACTGTGACTGACTGGTTTAGACAAGAGGACACTGTGACTGACTGGTTTTAGACAAGAGGACACTGACTGACAGGTTTTAGACAGAGGACACTGAAGGTTTTAGACAGACGACACTGACTGATCCGTTTTAGAATGAGGACATTGTGACTGACTGGTTTTAGACAGAAGACACTGATTGACTGGTTTTAGACAGAGGACTCTGTGACTGACTGGTTTTAGACAGAGGACACTGACTGACTGGTTTTAGACAGAGGACACTGACTGACTGGTTTTAGACAGAGGACACTGACTGACTGGTTTTAGACACAGGACACTGTGACTGACTGGTTTTAGACAGAGGACACTGACTGACTGGTTTTAGACAGAGGACACTGTGACTGACTGGTTTTAGACAGAGGACACTGACTGACCGGTTTTAGACAGAGGACACTGATTGACCGGTTTTAGACAGAGGACACTGATTGACTGGTTTTAGACAGAGGACACTGACTGACTGGTTTTAGACAGAGGACACTGACTGACTGGTTTTAGACACAGGACACTGTGATTGACTGGTTTTAGACAGAGGACACTGACTGACTGGTTTTAGACAGAGGACACTGTGACTGACTGGTTTTAGACAAAGGACACTGTGACTGACTGGTTTTAGACAAAGGACACTGTGACTGACTGGTTTTAGACAGAGGACATTGACTGGTGTCAGACAGATGACACTGACTGGCTGGTTTTAAATAGAAGACACTGACTGGTGTGAGACAGAGGACACTGGCTGACTGGTTTTAAATAGAAGACACTGACTGGTGTGAGACAGAGGACACTGACTGACTGGTGTTCGAACACTGACTGACTGGTTTTAGACAAGAGGACACTGACTGACTGGTTTTAGACAAGAAGACACTGAGACTGACTGGTTTTAGACAGAGGACACTGAGACTGACTGGTTTTAGACAGAGGACACTGACTGACAGGTTTCAGACAGAGGACACTGACTGACTGGTGTGAGACAGAGGACACTGTGACTGACTGGTTTTAAATAGAAGACACTCACTGGTGTGAGACAGAGGACACTGACTGACTGGTTTAGACAAGAGGACACTGTGACTGACAGGTTTTAGACAGAGGACACTGTGACTGACTGGTTTTAGACAGAGGACACTGTGACTGACAGGTTTTAGACAAAGGACACTGTGACTGACTGGTTTTAGACAGAGGACACTGTGACTGACAGGTTTTAGACAGAGGACACTGACTGACTGGTTTTAGACAAAGGACACTGTGACTGACTGGTTTTAGACAGAGGACATTGACTGGTGTGAGACAGAGGACACTGACTGACTGGTGTTCGAACACTGACTGACTGGTTTTAGACAGAGGACACTGATTGACTGGTTTCAGACAGAAGACACTGACTGACTGGTGTGAGACAGAGGACACTGTGACTGACTGGTTTAGACAAGAGGACACTGTGACTGACTGGTTTTAGACAGAGGACACTGAAGGTTTTAGACAGAGGACACTGAAGGTTTTAGACAGAGGACACTGTGACTGACAGGTTTTAGTCATAGGACACTGTGACTGACTGGTTTTAGACAGAAGACACTGATTGACTGGTTTTAGACAGAGGACACTGTGACTGACCGGTTTTAGACAGAGGACACTGATTGACTGGTTTTAGACAGAGGACACTGACTGACTGGTTTTAGACAGAGGACACTGACTGACTGGTTTTAGACACAGGACACTGTGACTGACTGGTTTTAGACAGAGGACACTGACTGACTGGTTTGAGACAGAGGACACTGTGACTGACTGGTTTTAGACAAAGGACACTGTGACTGACTGGTTTTAGACAAAGGACACTGTGACTGACTGGTTTTAGACAGAGGACATTGACTGGTGTGAGACAGATGACACTGACTGGCTGGTTTTAAATAGAAGACACTGACTGGTGTGAGACAGAGGACACTGGCTGACTGGTTTTAAATAGAAGACACTGACTGGTGTGAGACAGAGGACACTGACTGACTGGTGTTCGAACACTGACTGACTGGTTTTAGACAAGAGGACACTGTGACTGACTGGTTTTAAACAGAGGACACTGACTGACTGGTTGTAGACAGAGGACACTGAGACTGACTGGTTTTAGACAGAGGACACTGACTGACAGGTTTCAGACAGAGGACACTGACTGACTGGTGTGAGACAGAGGACACTGTGACTGACTGGTTTTAAATAGAAGACACTCACTGGTGTGAGACAGAGGACACTGACTGACTGGTTTAGACAAGAGGACACTGTGACTGACAGGTTTTAGACAGAGGACACTGTGACTGACTGGTTTTAGACAGAGGACACTGTGACTGACAGGTTTTAGACAAAGGACACTGTGACTGACTGGTTTTAGACAGAGGACACTGTGACTGACAGGTTTTAGACAGAGGACACTGACTGACTGGTTTAGACAAAGGACACTGTGACTGACTGGTTTTAGCCAGAGGACACTGAAGGTTTTAGACAGAGGACACTGTGACTGACAGGTTTTAGTCATAGGACACTGTGACTGACTGGTTTTAGACAGAGGACACTGACTGGTGTGAGACAGAGGACACTGACTGGCTGATTTTCAATAGAAGACACTGACTGGTGTGAGACAGAGGACACTGGCTGACTGGTTTTAAATAGAAGACACTGACTGGTGTGAGACAGAGGACACTGACTGACTGGTGTTATAACATTGACTGACTGGTTTTAGACAAGAGTACACTGACTGACTGGTTTAGATAGAGGACACTGAAGGTTTTAGACAGACGACACTGAGTGACCCGTTTTAGAATGAGGACATTGTGACTGACTGGTGTTAGACAGAGGACACTGTGACTGACTGGGTTTAGACAGAGGACACTGACTGACTGGTTTTAGACAGAGGACACTGACTGACAGGTTTTAAATAGAAGACACTGACATGTGTGAGACATAGGACACTGACTGACTGGTTTTAAATAGAAGACACTGACTGGTTTTAGACAGAGGACACTGTGACTGACTGGTTTTAGACAGAGGAAACTGACTGACAGGTTTTAGACAGAGGACACTGAAGGTTTTAGACAGACGACACTGACTGATCCGTTTTAGAATGAGGACATTGTGACTGACTGGTTTTAGACAGAAGACACTGATTGACTGGTTTTAGACAGAGGACACTGTGACTGACTGGTTTCAGACAGAGGACACTGTGACTGACTGGTTTTAGAAAGAGGACACTGTGACTGACTGGTTTTAGACAGAGGACACTGACTGACTGGTTTTAGACACAGGACACTGACTGACTGGTTTTAGACAGAGGACATTGACTGGTGTGAGACAGAGGACACTGACTGACTGGTGTTCGAACACTGACTGACTGGTTTTAGACAGAGGACACTGATTGACTGGTTTTAGACAGAGGTCACTGACTGACAGGTTTCAGACAGAGGACACTGACTGACTGGTGTGAGACAGAGGACACTGTGACTGACTGGTTTTAAAAAGAAGACAGTGACTGGTGTGAGACAAAGGACACTGACTGACTGGTTTAGACAAGAGGACACTGACTGACAGGTTTTAGACAGAGGACACTGTGACTGACAGGTTTTAGACAGAGGACACTGTGACTGACTGGTTTTAGACAGAGGACACTGTGACTGACAGGTTTTAGACAGAGGACACTGACTGACTGGTTTTAGACAAAGGACACTGTGACTGACTGGTGTTAGACAGAGGACATTCACTGGTGTGAGACAGAGGACACTGACTGACTGGTGTTCGAACACTGACTGACTGGTTTTAGACAGAGGACACTGACTGACAGGTTTCAGACAGAAGACACTGACTGACTGGTGTGAGACAGAGGACACTGTGACTGACTGATTTTAAAAAGAAGACACTGACTGGTGTGAGACAGAGGACACTGACTGACTGGTTTCAGACAGAAGACACTGACTGACTGGTGTGAGACAGAGGACACTGTGACTGACTGGTTTAGACAAGAGGACACTGTGACTGACTGGTTTAGACAAGAGGACACTGTGACTGACTGGTTTTAGCCAGAGGACACTGAAGGTTTTAGACAGAGGACACTGTGACTGACAGGTTTTAGTCATAGGACACTGTGACTGACTGGTTTTAGACAGAGGACACTGACTGGTGTGAGACAGAGGACACTGACTGGCTGATTTTCAATAGAAGACACTGACTGGTGTGAGACAGAGGACACTGGCTGACTGGTTTTAAATAGAAGACACTGACTGGTGTGAGACAGAGGACACTGACTGACTGGTGTTATAACATTGACTGACTGGTTTTAGACAAGAGTACACTGACTGACTGGTTTAGATAGAGGACACTGAAGGTTTTAGACAGACGACACTGAGTGACCCGTTTTAGAATGAGGACATTGTGACTGACTGGTGTTAGACAGAGGACACTGTGACTGACTGGGTTTAGACAGAGGACACTGACTGACTGGTTTTAGACAGAGGACACTGACTGACAGGTTTTAAATAGAAGACACTGACATGTGTGAGACATAGGACACTGACTGACTGGTTTTAAATAGAAGACACTGACTGGTTTTAGACAGAGGACACTGTGACTGACTGGTTTTAGACAGAGGAAACTGACTGACAGGTTTTAGACAGAGGACACTGAAGGTTTTAGACAGACGACACTGACTGATCCGTTTTAGAATGAGGACATTGTGACTGACTGGTTTTAGACAGAAGACACTGATTGACTGGTTTTAGACAGAGGACACTGTGACTGACTGGTTTCAGACAGAGGACACTGTGACTGACTGGTTTTAGAAAGAGGACACTGTGACTGACAGGTTTTAGACAGAGGACACTGACTGACTGGTTTTAGACACAGGACACTGTGACTGACTGGTGTTAGACAGAGGACATTCACTGGTGTGAGACAGAGGACACTGACTGACTGGTGTTCGAACACTGACTGACTGGTTTTAGACAGAGGACACTGACTGACAGGTTTCAGACAGAAGACACTGACTGACAGGTGTGAGACAGAGGACACTGTGACTGACTGATTTTAAAAAGAAGACACTGACTGGTGTGAGACAGAGGACACTGACTGACTGGTTTCAGACAGAAGACACTGACTGACTGGTGTGAGACAGAGGACACTGTGACTGACTGGTTTAGACAAGAGGACACTGTGACTGACTGGTTTAGACAAGAGGACACTGTGACTGACTGGTTTTAGCCAGAGGACACTGAAGGTTTTAGACAGAGGACACTGTGACTGACAGGTTTTAGTCATAGGACACTGTGACTGACTGGTTTTAGACAGAGGACACTGACTGGTGTGAGACAGAGGACACTGACTGGCTGATTTTCAATAGAAGACACTGACTGGTGTGAGACAGAGGACACTGGCTGACTGGTTTTAAATAGAAGACACTGACTGGTGTGAGACAGAGGACACTGACTGACTGGTGTTATAACATTGACTGACTGGTTTTAGACAAGAGTACACTGACTGACTGGTTTAGATAGAGGACACTGAAGGTTTTAGACAGACGACACTGAGTGACCCGTTTTAGAATGAGGACATTGTGACTGACTGGTGTTAGACAGAGGACACTGTGACTGACTGGGTTTAGACAGAGGACACTGACTGACTGGTTTTAAATAGAAGACACTGACATGTGTGAGACATAGGACACTGACTGACTGGTTTTAAATAAAAGACACTGACTGGTTTTAGACAGAGGACACTGTGACTGACTGGTTTTAGACAGAGGAAACTGACTGACAGGTTTTAGACAGAGGACACTGAAGGTTTTAGACAGACGACACTGACTGATCCGTTTTAGAATGAGGACATTGTGACTGACTGGTTTTAGACAGAAGACACTGATTGACTGGTTTTAGACAGAGGACACTGTGACTGACTGGTTTCAGACAGAGGACACTGTGACTGACTGGTTTCAGACAGAGGACACTGTGACTGACTGGTTTTAGAAAGAGGACACTGTGACTGACTGGTTTTAGACAGAGGACACTGACTGACTGGTTTTAGACACAGGACACTGACTGACTGGTTTTAGACAAAGGACACTGACTGACTGGTTTTAGACAGAGGACATTGACTGGTGTGAGACAGAGGACACTGACTGACTGGTGTTCGAACACTGACTGACTGGTTTTAGACAGAGGACACTGATTGACTGGTTTTAGACAGAGGTCACTGACTGACAGGTTTCAGACAGAGGACACTGACTGACTGGTGTGAGACAGAGGACACTGTGACTGACTGGTTTTAAAAAGAAGACAGTGACTGGTGTGAGACAAAGGACACTGACTGACGGGTTTAGACAAGAGGACACTGACTGACAGGTTTTAGACAGAGGACACTGTGACTGACAGGTTTTAGACAGAGGACACTGTGACTGACTGGTTTTAGACAGAGGACACTGTGACTGACTGGGTTTAGACAGAGGACACTGACTGACTGGTTTTAAATAGAAGACACTGACATGTGTGAGACATAGGACACTGACTGACTGGTTTTAAATAGAAGACACTGACTGGTTTTAGACAGAGGACACTGTGACTGACTGGTTTTAGACAGAGGAAACTGACTGACAGGTTTTAGACAGAGGACACTGAAGGTTTTAGACAGACGACACTGACTGATCCGTTTTAGAATGAGGACATTGTGACTGACTGGTTTTAGACAGAAGACACTGATTGACTGGTTTTAGACAGAGGACACTGTGACTGACTGGTTTCAGACAGAGGACACTGTGACTGACTGGTTTTAGAAAGAGGACACTGTGACTGACTGGTTTTAGACAGAGGACACTGACTGACTGGTTTTAGACACAGGACACTGACTGACTGGTTTTAGACAAAGGACACTGACTGACTGGTTTTAGACAGAGGACATTGACTGGTGTGAGACAGAGGACACTGACTGACTGGTGTTCGAACACTGACTGACTGGTTTTAGACAGAGGACACTGATTGACTGGTTTTAGACAGAGGTCACTGACTGACAGGTTTCAGACAGAGGACACTGACTGACTGGTGTGAGACAGAGGACACTGTGACTGACTGGTTTTAAAAAGAAGACAGTGACTGGTGTGAGACAAAGGACACTGACTGACTGGTTTAGACAAGAGGACACTGACTGACAGGTTTTAGACAGAGGACACTGTGACTGACAGGTTTTAGACAGAGGACACTGTGACTGACTGGTTTTAGACAGAGGACACTGTGACTGACAGGTTTTAGACAGAGGACACTGACTGACTGGTTTTAGACAAAGGACACTGTGACTGACTGGTGTTAGACAGAGGACATTCACTGGTGTGAGACAGAGGACACTGACTGACTGGTGTTCGAACACTGACTGACTGGTTTTAGACAGAGGACACTGACTGACAGGTTTCAGACAGAAGACACTGACTGACTGGTGTGAGACAGAGGACACTGTGACTGACTGATTTTAAAAAGAAGACACTGACTGGTGTGAGACAGAGGACACTGACTGACTGGTTTAGACAAGAGGACACTGTGACTGACTGGTTTTAGACAGAGGACACAGAAGGTTTTAGACAGAGGACACTGTGACTGACAGGTTTTAGTCATAGGACACTGTGACTGACTGGTTTTAGACAGAGGACACTGACTGACTGGTTTTAGACAGAGGACACTGACTGGTGTGAAACAGAGGACACTGACTGGCTGGTTTTAAATAAAAGACACTGACTGGTGTGAGACAGAGGACACTGGCTGACTGGTTATAAATAGAAGACACTGACTGGTGTGAGACAGAGGACACTGACTGACTGGTGTTATAACATTGACTGACTGGTTTTAGACAGAGGACACTGACTGACAGGTTTCAGACAGAAGACACTGACTGACTGGTGTGAGACAGAGGACACTGTGACTGACTGATTTTAAAAAGAAGACACTGACTGGTGTGAGACAGAGGACACTGACTGACTGGTTTCAGACAGAAGACACTGACTGACTGGTGTGAGACAGAGGACACTGTGACTGACTGATTTAGACAAGAGGACACTGTGACTGACTGGTTTAGACAAGAGGACACTGTGACTGACTGGTTTTAGCCAGAGGACACTGAAGGTTTTAGACAGAGGACACTGTGACTGACAGGTTTTAGTCATAGGACACTGTGACTGACTGGTTTTAGACAGAGGACACTGACTGGTGTGAGACAGAGGACACTGACTGGCTGATTTTCAATAGAAGACACTGACTGGTGTGAGACAGAGGACACTGGCTGACTGGTTTTAAATAGAAGACACTGACTGGTGTGAGACAGAGGACACTGACTGACTGGTGTTATAACATTGACTGACTGGTTTTAGACAAGAGTACACTGACTGACTGGTTTAGATAGAGGACACTGAAGGTTTTAGACAGACGACACTGAGTGACCCGTTTTAGAATGAGGACATTGTGACTGACTGGTGTTAGACAGAGGACACTGTGACTGACTGGGTTTAGACAGAGGACACTGACTGACTGGTTTTAGACAGAGGACACTGACTGACAGGTTTTAAATAGAAGACACTGACATGTGTGAGACATAGGACACTGACTGACTGGTTTTAAATAGAAGACACTGACTGGTTTTAGACAGAGGACACTGTGACTGACTGGTTTTAGACAGAGAAAACTGACTGACAGGTTTTAGACAGAGGACACTGAAGGTTTTAGACAGACGACACTGACTGATCCGTTTTAGAATGAGGACATTGTGACTGACTGGTTTTAGACAGAAGACACTGATTGACTGGTTTTAGACAGAGGACACTGTGACTGACTGGTTTCAGACAGAGGACACTGTGACTGACTGGTTTTAGAAAGAGGACACTGTGACTGACTGGTTTTAGACAGAGGACACTGACTGACTGGTTTTAGACACAGGACACTGACTGACTGGTTTTAGACAAAGGACACTGACTGACTGGTTTTAGACAGAGGACATTGACTGGTGTGAGACAGAGGACACTGACTGACTGGTGTTCGAACACTGACTGACTGGTTTTAGACAGAGGACACTGATTGACTGGTTTTAGACAGAGGTCACTGACTGACAGGTTTCAGACAGAGGACACTGACTGACTGGTGTGAGACAGAGGACACTGTGACTGACTGGTTTTAAAAAGAAGACAGTGACTGGTGTGAGACAAAGGACACTGACTGACTGGTTTAGACAAGAGGACACTGACTGACAGGTTTTAGACAGAGGACACTGTGACTGACAGGTTTTAGACAGAGGACACTGTGACTGACTGGTTTTAGACAGAGGACACTGTGACTGACAGGTTTTAGACAGAGGACACTGACTGACTGGTTTTAGACAAAGGACACTGTGACTGACTGGTGTTAGACAGAGGACATTCACTGGTGTGAGACAGAGGACACTGACTGACTGGTGTTCGAACACTGACTGACTGGTTTTAGACAGAGGACACTGACTGACAGGTTTCAGACAGAAGACACTGACTGACTGGTGTGAGACAGAGGACACTGTGACTGACTGATTTTAAAAAGAAGACACTGACTGGTGTGAGACAGAGGACACTGACTGACTGGTTTAGACAAGAGGACACTGTGACTGACTGGTTTTAGACAGAGGACACAGAAGGTTTTAGACAGAGGACACTGTGACTGACAGGTTTTAGTCATAGGACACTGTGACTGACTGGTTTTAGACAGAGGACACTGACTGACTGGTTTTAGACAGAGGACACTGACTGGTGTGAGACAGAGGACACTGACTGGCTGGTTTTAAATAAAAGACACTGACTGGTGTGAGACAGAGGACACTGGCTGACTGGTTATAAATAGAAGACACTGACTGGTGTGAGACAGAGGACACTGACTGACTGGTGTTATAACATTGACTGACTGGTTTTAGACAGAGGACACTGACTGACAGGTTTCAGACAGAAGACACTGACTGACTGGTGTGAGACAGAGGACACTGTGACTGACTGATTTTAAAAAGAAGACACTGACTGGTGTGAGACAGAGGACACTGACTGACAGGTTTCAGACAGAAGACACTGACTGACTGGTGTGAGACAGAGGACACTGTGACTGACTGGTTTAGACAAGAGGACACTGTGACTGACTGGTTTAGACAAGAGGACACTGTGACTGACTGGTTTTAGCCAGAGGACACTGAAGGTTTTAGACAGAGGACACTGTGACTGACAGGTTTTAGTCATAGGACACTGTGACTGACTGGTTTTAGACAGAGGACACTGACTGGTGTGAGACAGAGGACACTGACTGGCTGATTTTCAATAGAAGACACTGACTGGTGTGAGACAGAGGACACTGGCTGACTGGTTTTAAATAGAAGACACTGACTGGTGTGAGACAGAGGACACTGACTGACTGGTGTTATAACATTGACTGACTGGTTTTAGACAAGAGTACACTGACTGACTGGTTTAGATAGAGGACACTGAAGGTTTTAGACAGACGACACTGAGTGACCCGTTTTAGAATGAGGACATTGTGACTGACTGGTGTTAGACAGAGGACACTGTGACTGACTGGGTTTAGACAGAGGACACTGACTGACTGGTTTTAGACAGAGGACACTGACTGACAGGTTTTAAATAGAAGACACTGACATGTGTGAGACATAGGACACTGACTGACTGGTTTTAAATAGAAGACACTGACTGGTTTTAGACAGAGGACACTGTGACTGACTGGTTTTAGACAGAGGAAACTGACTGACAGGTTTTAGACAGAGGACACTGAAGGTTTTAGACAGACGACACTGACTGATCCGTTTTAGAATGAGGACATTGTGACTGACTGGTTTTAGACAGAAGACACTGATTGACTGGTTTTAGACAGAGGACACTGTGACTGACTGGTTTCAGACAGAGGACACTGTGACTGACTGGTTTTAGAAAGAGGACACTGTGACTGACTGGTTTTAGACAGAGGACACTGACTGACTGGTTTTAGACACAGGACACTGACTGACTGGTTTTAGACAGAGGACATTGACTGGTGTGAGACAGAGGACACTGACTGACTGGTGTTCGAACACTGACTGACTGGTTTTAGACAGAGGACACTGATTGACTGGTTTTAGACAGAGGTCACTGACTGACAGGTTTCAGACAGAGGACACTGACTGACTGGTGTGAGACAGAGGACACTGTGACTGACTGGTTTTAAAAAGAAGACAGTGACTGGTGTGAGACAAAGGACACTGACTGACTGGTTTAGACAAGAGGACACTGACTGACAGGTTTTAGACAGAGGACACTGTGACTGACAGGTTTTAGACAGAGGACACTGTGACTGACTGGTTTTAGACAGAGGACACTGTGACTGACAGGTTTTAGACAGAGGACACTGACTGACTGGTTTTAGACAAAGGACACTGTGACTGACTGGTGTTAGACAGAGGACATTCACTGGTGTGAGACAGAGGACACTGACTGACTGGTGTTCGAACACTGACTGACTGGTTTTAGACAGAGGACACTGACTGACAGGTTTCAGACAGAAGACACTGACTGACTGGTGTGAGACAGAGGACACTGTGACTGACTGATTTTAAAAAGAAGACACTGACTGGTGTGAGACAGAGGACACTGACTGACTGGTTTCAGACAGAAGACACTGACTGACTGGTGTGAGACAGAGGACACTGTGACTGACTGGTTTAGACAAGAGGACACTGTGACTGACTGGTTTAGACAAGAGGACACTGTGACTGACTGGTTTTAGCCAGAGGACACTGAAGGTTTTAGACAGAGGACACTGTGACTGACAGGTTTTAGTCATAGGACACTGTGACTGACTGGTTTTAGACAGAGGACACTGACTGGTGTGAGACAGAGGACACTGACTGGCTGATTTTCAATAGAAGACACTGACTGGTGTGAGACAGAGGACACTGGCTGACTGGTTTTAAATAGAAGACACTGACTGGTGTGAGACAGAGGACACTGACTGACTGGTGTTATAACATTGACTGACTGGTTTTAGACAAGAGTACACTGACTGACTGGTTTAGATAGAGGACACTGAAGGTTTTAGACAGACGACACTGAGTGACCCGTTTTAGAATGAGGACATTGTGACTGACTGGTGTTAGACAGAGGACACTGTGACTGACTGGGTTTAGACAGAGGACACTGACTGACTGGTTTTAGACAGAGGACACTGACTGACAGGCTTTAAATAGAAGACACTGACATGTGTGAGACATAGGACACTGACTGACTGGTTTTAAATAGAAGACACTGACTGGTTTTAGACAGAGGACACTGTGACTGACTGGTTTTAGACAGAGGAAACTGACTGACAGGTTTTAGACAGAGGACACTGAAGGTTTTAGACAGACGACACTGACTGATCCGTTTTAGAATGAGGACATTGTGACTGACTGGTTTTAGACAGAAGACACTGATTGACTGGTTTTAGACAGAGGACACTGTGACTGACTGGTTTCAGACAGAGGACACTGTGACTGACTGGTTTTAGAAAGAGGACACTGTGACTGACTGGTTTTAGACAGAGGACACTGACTGACTGGTTTTAGACACAGGACACTGACTGACTGGTTTTAGACAAAGGACACTGACTGACTGGTTTTAGACAGAGGACATTGACTGGTGTGAGACAGAGGACACTGACTGACTGGTGTTCGAACACTGACTGACTGGTTTTAGACAGAGGACACTGATTGACTGGTTTTAGACAGAGGTCACTGACTGACAGGTTTCAGACAGAGGACACTGACTGACTGGTGTGAGACAGAGGACACTGTGACTGACTGGTTTTAAAAAGAAGACAGTGACTGGTGTGAGACAAAGGACACTGACTGACTGGTTTAGACAAGAGGACACTGACTGACAGGTTTTAGACAGAGGACACTGTGACTGACAGGTTTTAGACAGAGGACACTGTGACTGACTGGTTTTAGACAGAGGACACTGTGACTGACAGGTTTTAGACAGAGGACACTGACTGACTGGTTTTAGACAAAGGACACTGTGACTGACTGGTGTTAGACAGAGGACATTCACTGGTGTGAGACAGAGGACACTGACTGACTGGTGTTCGAACACTGACTGACTGGTTTTAGACAGAGGACACTGACTGACAGGTTTCAGACAGAAGACACTGACTGACTGGTGTGAGACAGAGGACACTGTGACTGACTGATTTTAAAAAGAAGACACTGACTGGTGTGAGACAGAGGACACTGACTGACTGGTTTAGACAAGAGGACACTGTGACTGACTGGTTTTAGACAGAGGACACAGAAGGTTTTAGACAGAGGACACTGTGACTGACAGGTTTTAGTCATAGGACACTGTGACTGACTGGTTTTAGACAGAGGACACTGACTGACTGGTTTTAGACAGAGGACACTGACTGGTGTGAGACAGAGGACACTGACTGGCTGGTTTTAAATAAAAGACACTGACTGGTGTGAGACAGAGGACACTGGCTGACTGGTTATAAATAGAAGACACTGACTGGTGTGAGACAGAGGACACTGACTGACTGGTGTTATAACATTGACTGACTGGTTTTAGACAGAGGACACTGACTGACAGGTTTCAGACAGAAGACACTGACTGACTGGTGTGAGACAGAGGACACTGTGACTGACTGATTTTAAAAAGAAGACACTGACTGGTGTGAGACAGAGGACACTGACTGACTGGTTTCAGACAGAAGACACTGACTGACTGGTGTGAGACAGAGGACACTGTGACTGACTGGTTTAGACAAGAGGACACTGTGACTGACTGGTTTAGACAAGAGGACACTGTGACTGACTGGTTTTAGCCAGAGGACACTGAAGGTTTTAGACAGAGGACACTGTGACTGACAGGTTTTAGTCATAGGACACTGTGACTGACTGGTTTTAGACAGAGGACACTGACTGGTGTGAGACAGAGGACACTGACTGGCTGATTTTCAATAGAAGACACTGACTGGTGTGAGACAGAGGACACTGGCTGACTGGTTTTAAATAGAAGACACTGACTGGTGTGAGACAGAGGACACTGACTGACTGGTGTTATAACATTGACTGACTGGTTTTAGACAAGAGTACACTGACTGACTGGTTTAGATAGAGGACACTGAAGGCTTTAGACAGACGACACTGAGTGACCCGTTTTAGAATGAGGACATTGTGACTGACTGGTGTTAGACAGAGGACACTGTGACTGACTGGGTTTAGACAGAGGACACTGACTGACTGGTGTTATAACATTGACTGACTGGTTTTAGACAAGAGTACACTGACTGACTGGTTTAGATAGAGGACACTGAAGGCTTTAGACAGACGACACTGAGTGACCCGTTTTAGAATGAGGACATTGTGACTGACTGGTTTAGACAAGAGGACACTGTGACTGACTGGTTTTAGACAGAGGACACAGAAGGTTTTAGACAGAGGACACTGTGACTGACAGGTTTTAGTCATAGGACACTGTGACTGACTGGTTTTAGACAGAGGACACTGACTGACTGGTTTTAGACAGAGGACACTGACTGGTGTGAGACAGAGGACACTGACTGGCTGGTTTTAAATAAAAGACACTGACTGGTGTGAGACAGAGGACACTGGCTGACTGGTTATAAATAGAAGACACTGACTGGTGTGAGACAGAGGACACTGACTGACTGGTGTTATAACATTGACTGACTGGTTTTAGACAGAGGACACTGACTGACAGGTTTCAGACAGAAGACACTGACTGACTGGTGTGAGACAGAGGACACTGTGACTGACTGATTTTAAAAAGAAGACACTGACTGGTGTGAGACAGAGGACACTGACTGACTGGTTTCAGACAGAAGACACTGACTGACTGGTGTGAGACAGAGGACACTGTGACTGACTGGTTTAGACAAGAGGACACTGTGACTGACTGGTTTAGACAAGAGGACACTGTGACTGACTGGTTTTAGCCAGAGGACACTGAAGGTTTTAGACAGAGGACACTGTGACTGACAGGTTTTAGTCATAGGACACTGTGACTGACTGGTTTTAGACAGAGGACACTGACTGGTGTGAGACAGAGGACACTGACTGGCTGATTTTCAATAGAAGACACTGACTGGTGTGAGACAGAGGACACTGGCTGACTGGTTTTAAATAGAAGACACTGACTGGTGTGAGACAGAGGACACTGACTGACTGGTGTTATAACATTGACTGACTGGTTTTAGACAAGAGTACACTGACTGACTGGTTTAGATAGAGGACACTGAAGGCTTTAGACAGACGACACTGAGTGACCCGTTTTAGAATGAGGACATTGTGACTGACTGGTGTTAGACAGAGGACACTGTGACTGACTGGGTTTAGACAGAGGACACTGACTGACTGGTTTTAGACAGAGGACACTGACTGACAGGTTTTAAATAGAAGACACTGACATGTGTGAGACATAGGACACTGACTGACTGGTTTTAAATAGAAGACACTGACTGGTTTTAGACAGAGGACACTGTGACTGACTGGTTTTAGACAGAGGAAACTGACTGACAGGTTTTAGACAGAGGACACTGAAGGTTTTAGACAGACGACACTGACTGATCCGTTTTAGAATGAGGACATTGTGACTGACTGGTTTTAGACAGAAGACACTGATTGACTGGTTTTAGACAGAGGACACTGTGACTGACTGGTTTCAGACAGAGGACACTGTGACTGACTGGTTTTAGAAAGAGGACACTGTGACTGACTGGTTTTAGACAGAGGACACTGACTGACTGGTTTTAGACACAGGACACTGACTGACTGGTTTTAGACAAAGGACACTGACTGACTGGTTTTAGACAGAGGACATTGACTGGTGTGAGACAGAGGACACTGACTGACTGGTGTTCGAACACTGACTGACTGGTTTTAGACAGAGGACACTGATTGACTGGTTTTAGACAGAGGTCACTGACTGACAGGTTTCAGACAGAGGACACTGACTGACTGGTGTGAGACAGAGGACACTGTGACTGACTGGTTTTAAAAAGAAGACAGTGACTGGTGTGAGACAAAGGACACTGACTGACTGGTTTAGACAAGAGGACACTGACTGACAGGTTTTAGACAGAGGACACTGTGACTGACAGGTTTTAGACAGAGGACACTGTGACTGACTGGTTTTAGACAGAGGACACTGTGACTGACAGGTTTTAGACAGAGGACATTGACTGACTGGTTTTAGACAAAGGACACTGTGACTGACTGGTGTTAGACAGAGGACATTCACTGGTGTGAGACAGAGGACACTGACTGACTGGTGTTCGAACACTGACTGACTGGTTTTAGACAGAGGACACTGACTGACAGGTTTCAGACAGAAGACACTGACTGACTGGTGTGAGACAGAGGACACTGTGACTGACTGATTTTAAAAAGAAGACACTGACTGGTGTGAGACAGAGGACACTGACTGACTGGTTTAGACAAGAGGACACTGTGACTGACTGGTTTTAGACAGAGGACACTGACTGGTGTGAGACAGAGGACACTGACTGGCTGGTTTTAAATAAAAGACACTGACTGGTGTGAGACAGAGGACACTGGCTGACTGGTTATAAATAGAAGACACTGACTGGTGTGAGACAGAGGACACTGACTGACTGGTGTTATAACATTGACTGACTGGTTTTAGACAGAGGACACTGACTGACAGGTTTCAGACAGAAGACACTGACTGACTGGTGTGAGACAGAGGACACTGTGACTGACTGATTTTAAAAAGAAGACACTGACTGGTGTGAGACAGAGGACACTGACTGACTGGTTTCAGACAGAAGACACTGACTGACTGGTGTGAGACAGAGGACACTGTGACTGACTGGTTTAGACAAGAGGACACTGTGACTGACTGGTTTAGACAAGAGGACACTGTGACTGACTGGTTTTAGCCAGAGGACACTGAAGGTTTTAGACAGAGGACACTGTGACTGACAGGTTTTAGTCATAGGACACTGTGACTGACTGGTTTTAGACAGAGGACACTGACTGGTGTGAGACAGAGGACACTGACTGGCTGATTTTCAATAGAAGACACTGACTGGTGTGAGACAGAGGACACTGGCTGACTGGTTTTAAATAGAAGACACTGACTGGTGTGAGACAGAGGACACTGACTGACTGGTGTTATAACATTGACTGACTGGTTTTAGACAAGAGTACACTGACTGACTGGTTTAGATAGAGGACACTGAAGGTTTTAGACAGACGACACTGAGTGACCCGTTTTAGAATGAGGACATTGTGACTGACTGGTGTTAGACAGAGGACACTGTGACTGACTGGGTTTAGACAGAGGACACTGACTGACTGGTTTTAGACAGAGGACACTGACTGACAGGTTTTAAATAGAAGACACTGACATGTGTGAGACATAGGACACTGACTGACTGGTTTTAAATAGAAGACACTGACTGGTTTTAGACAGAGGACACTGTGACTGACTGGTTTTAGACAGAGGAAACTGACTGACAGGTTTTAGACAGAGGACACTGAAGGTTTTAGACAGACGACACTGACTGATCCGTTTTAGAATGAGGACATTGTGACTGACTGGTTTTAGACAGAAGACACTGATTGACTGGTTTTAGACAGAGGACACTGTGACTGACTGGTTTCAGACAGAGGACACTGTGACTGACTGGTTTTAGAAAGAGGACACTGTGACTGACTGGTTTTAGAAAGAGGACACTGTGACTGACTGGTTTTAGACAGAGGACACTGACTGACTGGTTTTAGACACAGGACACTGACTGACTGGTTTTAGACAGAGGACATTGACTGGTGTGAGACAGAGGACACTGACTGACTGGTGTTCGAACACTGACTGACTGGTTTTAGACAGAGGACACTGATTGACTGGTTTTAGACAGAGGTCACTGACTGACAGGTTTCAGACAGAGGACACTGACTGACTGGTGTGAGACAGAGGACACTGTGACTGACTGGTTTTAAAAAGAAGACAGTGACTGGTGTGAGACAAAGGACACTGACTGACTGGTTTAGACAAGAGGACACTGACTGACAGGTTTTAGACAGAGGACACTGTGACTGACAGGTTTTAGACAGAGGACACTGTGACTGACTGGTTTTAGACAGAGGACACTGTGACTGACAGGTTTTAGACAGAGGACATTGACTGACTGGTTTTAGACAAAGGACACTGTGACTGACTGGTGTTAGACAGAGGACATTCACTGGTGTGAGACAGAGGACACTGACTGACTGGTGTTCGAACACTGACTGACTGGTTTTAGACAGAGGACACTGACTGACAGGTTTCAGACAGAAGACACTGACTGACTGGTGTGAGACAGAGGACACTGTGACTGACTGATTTTAAAAAGAAGACACTGACTGGTGTGAGACAGAGGACACTGACTGACTGGTTTAGACAAGAGGACACTGTGACTGACTGGTTTTAGACAGAGGACACAGAAGGTTTTAGACAGAGGACACTGCGACTGACAGGTTTTAGACAGAGGACACTGACTGACTGGTTTTAGACAGAGGACACTGACTTGTTTTAGACAGAGGACACTGTGTGTGACTGGTTTTAGACAGAGGACACTGTGTGTGACTGGTTTTAGACAGAGGACACTGACTGACTGGTTTTAGACAGAGGACACTGACTGACTGGTTTTAGACAGAGGACACTGACTGACTGGTTTTAAATAGAAGACACTGACTGGTTTTAGACAAGAGGACACTGACTGACTGGTTTAAGACAGAGGACACTGTGACTGACTGTTGTTAGACAGAGGAAACTGACTGACAGGTTTTAGACAGAGGACACTGACTGACTGGTTTTAAATAGAAGACACTGACATGTGTGAGACATAGGACACTGACTGACTGGTTTTAAATAGAAGACACTGACTGGTTTTAGACAGAGGACACTGTGACTGACTGGTTTTAGACAGAGGAAACTGACTGACAGGTTTTAGACAGAGGACACTGAAGGTTTTAGACAGACGACACTGACTGATCCGTTTTAGAATGAGGACATTGTGACTGACTGGTTTTAGACAGAAGACACTGATTGACTGGTTTTAGACAGAGGACACTGTGACTGACTGGTTTTAGACAGAGGACACTGACTGACTGGTTTTAGACAAAGGACACTGACTGACTGGTTTTAGACAGAGGACACTGACTGACTGGTTTTAGACAGAGGACACTGACTTGTTTTAGACAGAGGACACTGTGTGTGACTGGTTTTAGACAGAGGACACTGTGGCTGACTGGTTTTAGACAGAGGACACTGTGACTGACTGGTTTTAGACAGAGGACACTGACTGACTCGTTTTAGACAGAGGACACTGACTGACTGGTTTTAGACAGAGGACACTGACTCGTTTTAGACAGAGGACACTGTGTGTGACTGGTTTTAGACAGAGGACACTGTGGCTTACTGGTTTTAGACAGAGGACACTGACTGACCTGTTTTAGACAGAGGACACTCACTGGTTTTAGACAGAGGACACTGTGTGTGACTGGTTTTAGACAGAGGACACTGTGGCTGACTGGTTTTAGACAGAGGACACTGTGGCTGACTGGTTTTAGACAGAGGACACTGACTGACTGGTTTTAGACAGAGGACACTGACTGACTGGTTTTAGACAGAGGACACTGACTAACTGGTTTTAGACAGAGGACACTGACTAACTGGTTTTAGACAGAGGACACTGACTAACTGGTTTTAGACAGAGGACACTGACTGACTCGTTTTAGACAGAGGACACTGACTGACTCGTTTTAGACAGAGGACACTGACTGACTGGTTTTAGACAGAGGACACTGACTCGTTTTAGACAGAGGACACTGTGTGTGACTGGTTTTAGACAGAGGACACTGTGGCTTACTGGTTTTAGACAGAGGACACTGACTGACCTGTTTTAGACAGAGGACACTGACTGGTTTTAGACAGAGGACACTGTGTGTGACTGGTTTTAGACAGAGGACACTGTGGCTGACTGGTTTTAGACAGAGGACACTGACTGACTGGTTTTAGACAGAGGACACTGACTGACTGGTTTTAGACAGAGGACGGTGCAGCCTCTACCCACTGGTCTCCTCACCTTTTCCGGAGCCACCAGCAGTAGCTCAGCGATGGGGGAGGTGGAGGCCATGGTGTTCCTGTCAACGCCGTGGATCTGGAAGGCTCTGGACATGCTCCGAACCCGCTGGTAGGTGGACAGGATCTTCTTGTATCGGATCAGAACCCCATCTGGGTCTTTCACTGTGGACCCACAAATCCAAAAGGGTTTTTTTGTGTTTGACCTTTAACGTTTTCCTCATTTTTACAGTGTGTGACTGCTACCCCTCTGCCGCTCCCGCCCATGGCTGATCCTGATGATCCTCCTCATCTTCACCCTGGGTTCTCCTCCTCCTCTTCCTCTGCTTTTCTTTTTTGTCTCCACACTGGAATCGTTGTCTTCATCATCCTCTTCCTCCTCCACAAACTCTGCATCTGTGTAATATTTATCTTCCTCCAGGTGGAACTCCTGCTTCACTGGAGTTAAAGGATAAAGGTAGAGTTAAGGGTGGGTTTAAGGGATAAAGGTCAGAATCAGAATTATTTTATTGTCATTGTCCCATTGAGAACAACAAAATTTAAAATAGAGCAACTCTGGTTAAAACAGTGCAACATTCAGAAAAGAAAAGAGTGTGAGAAGCATAGTAAAAAAAAAATACAGAAAAAATAGGAATATAATAAAACTGGATAAAATCTGTGTACATATATATATATATATATATATATATATATATATATATATATACACACACACACACACACACACACACACACACACACACACTGTGTTCCAAATTATTATACAAATTGTATTTAAGTGTCATAAAGATTAAATCCTGTGTTTTTTCAGTTAAACTCATGGATGGTATAGTGTCTCAGGGCGCTGTGGATCACTGAAATCAATCACATACACATTGATAATTAGTTGGCCAGGTGAGCCCAGGTAAAGGAAAAACTACTGCAGAAGAATGATCCACATTATTAAGCAGACCAACATGTTCAAGCAATATGGGAAAGAAAAAGGATCTCTGCTGCTGAAAAGCGTGAAATAGTTGAAAGCCTTGGACAAGGTACGAAAACCTTAGATATTTCACGAAAACTTAAGCGTGATCATTGTACCATTAAGAGATTTGTGGCCGATTCAGAGCACACACAGGTTTGTGCAGATAAAGACAAAATAAGGAAGGTTTCTGTT
>CM035793.1:916611-1014111 GCA_020466265.1 Siphamia tubifer
TGTACTTTTTATGTGTGTACTGTGAAAAATAAGTGAGTTAGAACAATTTAAAAAACACTGAACTCAACATGAGACAGAAATGATTTTTCCAATAGAAGTCTATTGACAGAAATCCCTGACATCATCCCAAACAGGTTCCTGTCATTTCACTTTAAAAAGAGCTAGATCTTCAAACCCTGGTTTGTTTGAATTCTCAGAACCATGGCAACATTTGTGGAAAAGATTGTTTGTCTACTGTTTATGGTTTTGCCATGAGGTCGATTTAGGGCGCTCTTCTATTATCGCGGCATGTCATGCTCATCGGACGCATTCGATTCATTGCCTATACAATCCATCCAAATGCTGTTGCCATACTCACAAGGCCTTCTAGGATTGCAACACAACAACACGGAGATCAGCAGAACATCAAAAAACTGAAGAGCTGAACTTTATGCAAAGTACCGTGGCGGCCGTACGTATGTTATCCAATGGCAGCGGATCGTGGGGGTGTGTCCATGATGAAGAGCCACAAAAAAGCAGCAGATCCTAATCACCGCTGTCAGCTGTCAATGCACAGTTTGATCTGTGCCTCACCAATATCTGTGGACACTGTTGACACTTTTAAAAAGCAGCTAAAGACCATGTGTTTAGACTGAACTTTGTTTGACTTGTTTTAATAATGGATTAGATTTATATAGCACTTTTCAAGGCACCCAAAGCGCTTCACATTAGTGTTCCATTATTCATTCACTCTCACATGCTCCCTCTGGTGGTGGTAAACTACATATGTAGTCACAGTTGCCCTGGGGCAGACTGACAGAAGCGTGGCTGCCATTTCGCGCCTACGGCCCCTCTGACCACCACCCAACATTCATACTCATTCATACACCAGTGTGAGTGACACTGGAGGCAAGGAGGGTAAAGTGTCTTGCCCAAGGACACAACGGACTGACTAGGACAGAGCGGGAATCGAACCCTTCGGTCAATGGACGACCCGCTCGTCCATTGACCGAAAAACTGTGTTTTTACTGTTGTACGTCTATTTTAAGGATGGCGAAATTCCTAAAAAGTCTTGACCGACTACCGAGTCTCATTAACCGGTCATTAGTCGGTCACTAAGAAAATAAAACACTTGCTTTGTTGGCACACGCACACACACAATCACACACACACACAGATAAAGCCATTCATGCGCCGTGGTGCTCTTCAACAGTCACAGCAGGTGTAGTGATGTTATGGTAAAAACCCATTTTAAACAATCACACATAAAGAAAACATTCAATGTCAATGTATATTCTGCTGCTAAATATCACCGGGAACTAAAAACATTCTGATTGCCAATAGGCAAAATGGAAAACGAGAATTTAGTCTTTTTAGTTTTCATTGGTATTATTTATACATGGAAACACAAACAACAAAAATACTCTTTAGTTGTTAAACATTATTGATTTTCTTTCTGATGTGACTATTATATTCACATGAATACAGCACTTCAGGACCGCGGGAGGGTGGGGGTTTTGATCCAAAACCCACCCACCAGATCCTGGTCCCCCGGGCTACCAGTATCTCCCTCAACCCCTCCTTCGCAGTCAGGTCGAAACCGGGCCGAGCCCCGGTCATAGGGACCAAGGTACCGGCCGGCTGACCCTTCCTGCGGCAGCTGGTGCAAGAGGGGGAGCCCGGAGTTAGAGCTCTAAAGCAATGACCAAAGTTATTGTAACATACCAGGATGTTGTTGTCATGTCCAGAAGCATCTTATATTTCCTTCCACTCCTTCCCTGTTAACGTTGAGGTTAGAGGAAAATGGGTCCAAGCTATTCAGTGTTATGAAGGGCCCAGTTTTATCATTAAAACAGGAGCACTTCCGTCTGCAGCAGACACTTCACATCACAACACTACATCTGGGGATGACGGTTTGAAATCCTAGCATTTTTCCTTGGAATGATTCTATTCCTACAGGAAAAAGGAGCCAGTATATGAACGGTGTCAAAAAACGGCAGCTGTTAACGTCGCTATGAGTTGAGATAAAACAAATGTCCATGGTTTTAAAGTTATGGTGAACACAAATAAGTAATGTTGTCCTTGCAATGGAGTTGTGACCTTTAACCTTTACATGCCAGTACATCAGTGTCAGCAGTAAACAACAGTAGCATTGGAAGGAAAGAGTGTAAATAGTGATAGAGCTGCAACTGCAGCCAGTGAACAGTAGTTAGTGCAACAGCAGTAAGTCAAAGTAAATGTATGAACACTGATCAAACCTGGAGTTTATCAACGGATTATGATAGCATACGGCTAAAGTTAACATTATGCTAACGATACTTTGACTTGAACCATAGACAGAACAAATATAAAATAGTGAAATAGTCCATGTCCTCTATACTATCCATACATAACCCTAGAACCCTAGTCCTAGGTATAAGTGGACAGACTAATGACTAGTGGACGCACTTATCACTTCAGTAACACTCAGCCCCAGGGTTCTCTATCCTTATTTTGATACTTTGTCCTCACGGAAAAAAATCTTAGCCTTTATCAAGTTTTTTTTTTTCGTTAGTGAATTTACACCCAATATTTGCAAATGTTAAAACTGTCAAATTTCTTCAGGAACTTGAAAAGTCTCTTTCAACCATCTTGATGTTTAACAGGAAGTTTGGTCACGCTCCTCTGACGTATTTCCTCTTTTTGTGAAAAAGGTCCATCGGACATGCCTGGGCTGTCACTGGGGAAGGGCCGGAGCCCAACCCCGAAATGCGCTGGACCATGGCGGTCCTGGTCATCGGCCCCTGAGGGAGACAGGCCGTTTGGATCTCGCTCGCTCGTGGGGTCGGAGAAAACTGGGAATGTGACCGGGGGCCCGGCCTAATCCCCTGGGGCCAAGGGGGGGCTGAGGGGGATGATGATGGTCAGCGTCGTATCACAGAGTGAACACTTCACGTTGCTATTGTTGACTTTTTTAAGGTTTTCATGGTGTCACCTTCCTGTCCCTTTGTGTTTTCAGACTGGTGAGAAATGTTTGTACCACATAGATTAGCGTTTGCTATGAATAAATTCTGTCTTGTATTGTTAATGCTCAAATTCATAAGTATATGCTATGGACAGATCACACAGCTTCCTCTGTATAACCTACACTACAATGAAAAACAGTCTACCATCAACCATCAACCATTGGTCAAACGGTCATCGGTTAACATCCCTAGTTTATTTCTATTGTTTTTATGTCGTTTCCTAATTTTTTTGTTTGTTTTATGCTGTGATGTTTTATTCCTCTAATGCTTTTGTAAAACACCTGTGACTTTTATGCTTGTGAAATGTGCTATATGAATAAAGCTTATTATTAATTATTATTATTATTATTGTTACATATAGAGACACTTATCTAAAGGATGAGGCATGAAGGAAAGGGGCTGAAATTATTGGTCTCCATGGTGAGTTGATATTATGTGTGTGAACTGAACAAAACTGTACAAAACTAATGCAAACACTGTTATGTGTGCTGATGTAATGTGTCATTTTCGGGGTCTTTGTGATTGACAGCTGCATATATTATTATGTTATGGACAGGAAACAAATGAAATTGGGCATCACTATTCAGGTCTCTTTCCTTCTTTTTTTATCTAGTCATTCATGAATGTTTTTAGTACATATACCTTCTTTATCATGCCATTCCAATCACGGGTGAATGCATAAATAACGGAGAACGTCTACACGTTTGTACACTCCCATACACACGGCAGCTTGTTATAGCAACACCAGGGGACCTTTTCGGCACGTTGATGTGTCATGCCGCAATAATGGAAGAGCGCCCTTATTCAGACCTTTTTCAGCTTAATTTTTTCTTCTCTCGTGCTCTAGCGATGACATCACCCACTGATAAAAAGTCAGATTTTGGTCTTTTCAGGGTGGATTTACTGAGTTCTCTATCGACAACCGTAAATCACACCCTCATGACAATCACATCCTAAAGAGACCACAAAAATGACTGCGTTTGAAAGTTTAAATGAAGTCTGTGCCACAAAGTATGAAGAAGCAGGAGTGTTGGAAAAAAATATTTTTGTTTCGTTCATGAAGAATGAATGGGGTTTATTTGGCATAATAATGTGGAATCCGTACGACGCATCGGACCACACGTGTTATCTCTGGGACAATCTGACAAATGTTTCCTTCTTACTGCAAAATGCTACGATGTATCATTTGGGAGTTATTGCCACGTCTCGAACATAGAACCATAATGTCTAGAACAGGGGTGCCCAATTCTGGTCCTTGAGAGCTACTATCCTGCATGTTTTAGATGTATCCCTCTTCCAACACACCTGATTCAAATGCCCTGTCATCAAGCTCTGCAGAAGAATGATAATGACCGTCAGCTAGAACTGTACCATCTAGAACATAGAACTGTACCGTCTAGCACATAGAACTGTACCTTCTAGAACATAGAACTGTCCTATCTAGAACCTAGAACCGTACCATCTACAACATAGAACTGTACCGTCTAATACATAGAACTGTCCCATCTAGAACCTAGAACCGTACCCTCTAGTACATAGAACCGTACCGTCTAGAACATAGAACTGTACCGTCCAGCACATAGAACTGTACCGTCCAGCACATAGAACAGTACCATCTAGAACATAGAACAGTACCGTCTAGAGCAGAATTTCTCATGCTCAGAATAAATCGGTCCAGTTGACATCGTAGAAAATTCCGTTCTTCTTCCAGTTCTTCGATGCGTTTTTGGAGCCAGCTGTTTTTCTCCAGAGCCACGTACAGGTGAGACCGCAGGTTGGACACCAGCAGGAAAGGACTGTAGGGAGCAGGGGGAGGCTCCAGGGAAGCAGGGTCTGAGGGGTCAAAGGTTAAAGGGTTAGGAATAAGGGTTAAGAGTTTGGGTTAAGTGTAACAGGAGACAGTTGGTTAGCAGTTATAGTAAGTTAAACAGTACTTAGCGTTAGTTAAACAATAGTTATCATTAGTTAATAAGTAGTTATGTTGGTAAACAGTTATGTTAGTAATCAGTGGTTAGGGTTAGTTAAACAGTAGTTAGTGTTAGAAAATAGTAGTTATGGTTAGTTAAATAGTAGTTAGTATTAGTTAAACAGTAGTTAGTGTTAGTTAAACAGTAGTTAGGGTTAAACAGTAGTTAGTGTTAGTTAAAAAGTAGTTAGTGTTAGTTAAACAGTATTTAGGGTTAAACAGTAGTTAGTGTTAAACAGTAGTTAGGGTTAAACAGTAGTTAGTGTCAGTAAACAGTAGTTAGTGTTAGTTAAACAGTAGTTATGGTTAAACAATACTTAGTGTTAGTTAAACAGTAGTTAGGGTTAAACAGTAGTGAGTGTTAGTAAACAGTAGTTAGTGTTAGTTGAACAGTATTTATGGTTGGTAAACAGTAGTTAGTCTAAGTTAAAAAGTATGTATCATTTGTTAAACAGTAGTCACGGTTAGTTTAACAAGTTACTTAGTTATGGTTACCATGGGTCATGTGATAGGAGGACGGGCGGTCCATATTTTCCTCCAGCGGAAAGGAGACCTCATAGGCGTCCAGGTAAAGACCGCCCCCAGCCACGCCCCCTCCTCCTGGTGCTGACACCGATCCAGACGAAGCTGGATGAGACATGTAGTGTTCTGAAACAAAAACAATGTCGTTGGATGGATGGATGGATGGATGGATGGATGGATGGATGGATGGATGGATGGATGGATGGATGGATGGATGGATGGATGGATGGATGGACTGATAGATTCAGGTGTCTGGTCGAACAGACAACAATACAAAAAACAAATAAGTAAAAAAAATAAAGTGCTCATATCCTTCTGTTTAACTAGTCTAACTAGTCCAGTTCATCCAGGCACATGCGTTAAACTGTCTGATGGCAACAACACTGTTTTACATAAAGTGTAGTTTTACAGCAAGCGTCTGTTTCCCTAGTGTTATATGTTACCATTTTATAAATTACATTTCATGTTGTTTTGCCATCATTATGGAATACACTGGTAACTAGATAGCATTATAATGAAGTGTTTTAAAGTTAAACACAGATGCCAAACAGAGGCGTGTGATATTTTTTCATGTTTTGGTATTTTTGTTTAGCATTCTAATGGTAACTTTAAATATTTTCCACAGGGTCAATGTGGTCAATATGCAAGGAGCACCAAGCCATCAAGATGATAAGTCAGATGATCAACCATCTACAAGTAGACAGCAAACTGAGCAGCAACAATCTGAGCAACAGCAACCATCCTCCCGTACAGACACACACACCATAACCTCAGAACATACAACAAATGATACTGAGATAGATGTTCCACCACCAACAGATCCTGCCTTTTGGCCTGAAAAAGTTTCAGACACCGACAGGGTTGATATTGTAAGAAGATTTAAGTTTCCTGACATGTTTCCTGTTCATTGATCATTGTTTGGAATCTACAGTTGCCTTTCATTTAATTTAATTGTAATGCTGCTCTTAAGCAAATGTTAACATTTATTTATACATCATTAATGGTGCTGCTGTTCTTTACTGTTTACTGCTGTTATTATATTAGCCGTATTTATAATATTATCAATGTTCAGTTTTAAAATGTGAAATTTAATAAATGGTAACAGCTTCAGTATAACTTTTCATTTGTTGTGTGGGTGGATGTGTGTGTGTGTGTGTGTGTGTGTATATGTGTGCGCATGTATGTGTGTGTATGCGTGTATATATATATATATATATATATATATGTATGTATGTGTATGTTTGTGTGTATATATGTGTGTGTGTGTGTGTGTATGTGTGTATGTGTGTATGTGCGTGTGTGTGTATGTATGTATATGTGTGTGTGTGTGTGTGTGTGTATGTGTGTATGTGCGTGTGTGTGTATGTATGTATATATGTGTGTGTGTGTGTGTATGTGCGTGTGTGTGTGTATGTATGTGTGTGTGTGTGTGTGTATGCGTGTGTGTATGCAGGCCCGCCACTTCACATAGGCAGAGTACGCAATGTGCGTAGGGTCACAAAAGTTTGCAGGGGCCTCCACTGTCATTGAAATTGACTGAAAATGCCATGATGAAAAATATTATATTTTACATTTTGAAAAATGTGAATTATGTATTAGTAGGTAAATTGTTATCTTTAAATATGGTGTACTCCATCATTCAATTCGAGCAAATTAAATGTGTTATGTTTGTACCTAATACAAAGTCCCTCCCCCTACCCTCCCTGAAATGGTACAGCCCAGTTTGCACCGTTCTGTGTCATATGTCTATGTTGCTAGCGCCCAATATTTACCACAATATTTAGCCACAATTCTACAATGAAACGGCAGCATGAGTCTGGAGCTGAAAAACCAAAGAAAAAGAAACAAAAAGATGATTCCTGTGCATCTCTCGCTGGTAAGTATTTGGTAAAGATTTAAATTGTTCAGTGTTGATGCTTGTTTTATAACCAATGTTTACTTCAGGCTAGGTTGCGTTAGCTTTGTCAAATTGAGGTAAACACTAAATTATAGAAACTAATTAGAATTGACACAGCATGTGGCACGTTTGAAAATATTTGACAGTAGATTTTGAGTGTCTTATAAATCGTGAAAGTCCTAGTTATCTGTCAGTACACTACTTTAGTGGCTGGTTCTTATTGTGCGTCAGTTCACTACTTCAGTCCAAATATATTCTGCCCGACAACGTGATCATACAACTAAGGCTTAGACAAGGTTGACACCTGCTGGTAAATTTTAGAATTTGTTGTGGTTGTATGATTTCACATTTGGTCATTCACAAAATGTGACCACTGTTTTGCATAAAGTGTAGTTTTACAGCAAGCGTCTATGTTTCCCTAGTGTTATATGTTACAATTTTATCAATTACATTTCATGTCGTTTTGCCATCATTATGGAATACACTGGCAACTAGATAGCATTATAATGAAGTGTTTTAAAGTTAAACACAGATGCCAAACTGAGGCGTGTGATATTTTTTCATGTTTTGGTATTTTTGTTTAGAATTCTAATGGTAAACAGGGTTAATGTGGTCAATATGCAAGGAGCACCAAGCCATCAAGATGATAAGTCAGATGATCAACCATCTACAAGTAGACAGCAAACTGAGCAGCAACAATCTGAGCACCTGCAAAGTCAGCTGCAACTACCTGAGCAACAGCAACCATCCTCCCGGACAGACACACACACCATAACCTCACATACAACAAATGATACTGAGATAGATGTGCCACCACCAACAGATCCTGCCTTTTGACCCGCAAAAGTTTCAGACACCGACAGAGTTGATATTGTGAGAAGAGGACCATTTAATTCAGAGTCCTGCACGGTTCTGATTTTGACAAACCGCAACCGCCCATACCCGTCATGTTCAAACCCGTATCCGACCCGTTTTCCGACGAAAAAAAAATTATAAATCCGCACCGAACCGACCCGCTATAAATGAACCCGATATCCGACCCGAACCCGGAAGAAAATGTCAAACTTAAATACAAAATGTATTTCCACGAATATAGTGAACAGTGACATAGCCAAGGCAGAGCCAAATAAAAATGTTGTTAAACAGTAGCAGACAAATAATAAATTCAAAAACTGTTTTTATACGTGAGCTCACGCACGCACACACACACACACACGCTTGAAAAACGCATCAAGAAGGAAGCCGACAGGAGGCAGCTATACAAGTCCAAACTAAAGAACAGTTTTTAGCCTATGAACCGCAAATTAGACCCGCGATCACCCACGTCCGACCCGAACCGAACCCGTATCCGACACAGCACAACTTTTTTCACCTGTTTTTCGTGAAAATCTACGGTTCACCCACGGTTCACCCACGGGTCACCCGCGGTTACCCGAACCCGTGCAGGACTCTGGTGGGAGGCAGTTCACATCCAAACAGAAACTGTGGGAGGCTGTTCTGACATCCTGCAAAAACATTCAAGCACAAACTGTCCATAAACTCACTGATTTAAGGTCCCTCACACATTTTCTTTTCCAAAAGGCACAGATGGAAGGGCATTTCACACAAGTCTCTAATATAAATCTCTTCCCAATAGAGAGAAAATTCAAAGAAGCTGGCTTGTCTACTCTCCAAAGAACAATGCTGTATTCTGTTTTCCATGCAAGCTGTTAGGATCAAAGAGTATAAAGTTGACAGAAACAGGCTACAGTGACTGGTCCAACATTAACACCTGCTTGCGAGTCCATGAAGGTAGCCTAGCGCAGGGGTTCTCAAACTTTTTTGGCCCAGGTCCCCCTTGGAGGGGTGAAATTTTTCCATGTCCCCCCTCATCCTCGCGATACTGAAAATGATAAAAAACCACTTCAACAATGATTATTATGAAACAATGATAACCTTTTTTAATAGTGCTTTTGTGCAAACCAGCCACATTTTCAGGTATTATAATATAAATGAACACTTCAGAAACAACAATTTTAAATAATTTTAAAATAATAAACGGAACAAAAGACACACAAAACCGTGTGTGTGTGTGTGTGTGTGTGTGTGTGACAGACAGACAGACAGACAGACAGACAGAGACTTAATGAGAGGGATGAGCTTGTCAAACTCAATATAACTATCAATGTACTTTCTCTTTTTAGGGTTAGGGCGTTTGTTTTTGTCATTGTCATTTTCATTGTCATTTCTTTTACCACTTCTTGAGGAACTTGGCGGACACGAAAATCGATCCATGTTCACTGCAGGGTGGCTAAAAATAGCCTGTGACTCGCTCCGTCTCAATTTAGTCAAGCTAGCGTCAAACAGCACTGTTACTTCCGCCCGCTCGCTACAAAATAAAACTTCCGCATTTCAAAATAAACCAGCAAAAAAAACGAAACAAAAAAAAAAACAAAACCGTGAATAATTTCGCGTACCCCCTGGTCCACGTCCTCCTAGGGGTCCGCGGACCCCAGTTTGAGAACCGTGGGCCTAGACCATACCAAGTGCATGTTGAAATGGAGAGAGCTGGATATGCGGCTGAGGAAGAAACTAGCTGTAGACCAGCAGGAGCTGTCCTTATTGGAGGCGGAGAGGAAGAGATGGTAAGATGTTCTGAAGCGCTTGTTCTCAATAACCTTGTCTCTGGCCACCAGAAATTTGCCTTTTAGGGGCTCTCCGCAAAGATTGTATGCACAAGACAATGGCAATTTTTTTGAAAGAGGTAGAGCTGCTGGCTCAATTTGATCCAGTTACAGAGGGGCATGTGGCCAAAATTAAAGATGAGGCTTCCAGAACGCACTATCTTGGACAACAAAACACAAAATGAAATAATAGAGATAATCTCCTACCAAACAATTCACACCATTGTGGCAAAAATCCAAGCAGCTAAATATTATGCCATCATCCTTGACTGCACACCCCTGACATCAGCCACAAGGAACAAATGTCTCTTATTGTGCGCATTGTGGAATTGGTGCCCAAGCCACACATCAAAGAGTACTTCCTCGGATACATGAACGTGATTGAAACAACAGGGCATCAATCTGTCAAAAGTTGTTCTGAAAAAGGCTAAGGAACTTGGTATTCCATTTGATGATTGCAGAGGACAGGCCTATGATAATGGAGCCAATATGAAAGAGAAGAGGCAAGGACTGTGAGCCAGACTGCTACAGCTAAATCCAAGGGCATTCATACAATGAATGTGGTCAGATCAGATGCTGCCAAGTCCTCTACAGATGCAACTGGTTATTTTGGATACCTTCAGAGACTGTTTTGTTTTTTTTCTCAGCAGCCACACAGAGGTGGAACATCTTACTTAAACATGTCAAACTGACTCTGAAATCATGGTCTGATGTGAGATGGGAGAGCAGACTTCAGAGCGTCGTCGTTTGTCCGAAGTCAGATTAAAGAAGTGAGAGAAGCGGTCACTGAACCTGTACCAAGGTCAGAGGCTCAAGGCCTGGCAGAAGAGGTTGGCTCATTCAGATGTCTGATCGGCACAGTTGTTTGGGCTGAAGTTCTTTCCATCACTACCCATGTGAACAAACTGCTGCAGTCATCCTCAATGCAGCTTGATGTTGCTGCCAGTCTGATTGAGACTGCAAAAGCCTCCCTCACCAAGTACAGGCAGTCTGGGTTTTCTGAGGCCATAGACCAGGGATGGGCAAACCATTCCTGAAGGGCCAGTGTGGCTGCAGGTTTTTGTTCCAACCAAGCAGCAGCACACCAGACTTGATTCAATTAATCAACTGATCTCAGTCTTCAGAGAGTTGATTGGTTAAACTGTGAACTCTTGGTTGGTTGGAACAAAAACCTGCAGCCACACCGGCCCTTTGTGGAATAGTTTGCCCATGCCTGCCATAGACACTAGGCCAAGGAGTTGTGTGAAGCTCTTAACATCGAACCTGAGCTCAAAAAGAAGAGGTTGAGGAGCACTAAAAGGCAGTTTGGTTATGAAGCTCCTGATGAGCCCTTCAGTGATGCACAAAGGAGACTAGAGGTGGAATTTTTTTTCAACCATGTTGTGGACTCTACTCTGACATCGCTGCAGGAGCGCTTCGAGACCATGAGCCAAGTGAGAGACACATTCGGAGTGCTACTTGATTTTCAGAAATGACATGGGATATCCAAGCGGGACCTGCATAAACAGTGTATGGATGTGGAGAAAACTGTGACAGATAAAGTGAAGCTGATATTCATGGTCTGGAGATGATGCAGGAGATGATCTATCTCCCTCAACTTCCATCACAGACAACTGCCTTGGAGATGCTCACCTATCTGCATGAAAATAACCTACAAAGAAGTGGATCCAAATCTGTGGATTGCTCTTAGAATTGCCCTGACTCTCCCAGTCACAGTTGCCTCTGCTGAACGTAGTTTCTCCAAACTGAAACTGATAAAAACATATCTACGGTCAACAATGGGACAGGAGCGGTTAGGTGGCCTTGCCGTCATCAGCATCAATGCTGACGTTGCACGTCAGCACGTCCACGTTTGTATTTTGAGGTGGTGGTGGGGGGCCTCCCTGACCAGTTATGCTTAGGGCCTCCAAAACCTTAGCAGCGGCTCTGGTCATGGGTTAAGGTTAATAATGTGTCATGAGTTACGGTATTTCTCAGGATGCCCTGAATAAAAGCTCACATCCTCCCCTCCAAAACAGCTCATGTGACAGTACTATGTTAACTAATGACAGTACTAAGTTAACTAATGACAGTACTAAGTTAACTAATGACAGTACTATGTTAACTAATGACAGTACTAAGTAAAGTAATGACAGTACTATGTTAACTAATGACAGTACTATGTTAACTAATGACAGTACTATGTTAACTAATGACAGTACTAAGTAAAGTAATGACAGTACTATGTTGACTAATGACAGTACTAAATTAATTAATGACAGTACTAAGTTAATTAATGACAGTACTAAGTTAATTAATGACAGTGCTGAGTTAACTAATGACAGTACTGAGTTAACTAATGACAGTACTAAGTAATGACAGTACTGAGTTAATTAATGACAGTACTAAGTAAAGTAATGACAGTACTAAGTTAATTAATGACAGTACTAAGTAAAGTAATGACAGTACTAAGTAAAGTAATGACAGTACTAAGTTAATTAATGACAGTACTAAGTAAAGTAATGACAGTACTAAGTTAATTAATGACAGTACTAAGTAAAGTAATGACAGTATTATGTTAACTAACGACAGTACTAAGTAAAGCAATGACAGTACTATGTTAACTAATGACAGTACTAAGTAAAGTAATGACAGTACTGAATTAATTAATGACATTACTAAGTTAAGTAATGACAGTACTAAGTTAATTAATGACAGTACTGAGTTAACTAATGACAGTACTAAGTAAAGTAATGACAGTACTAAGTTAAGTAATGACAGTACTGAGTTAACTGACAGTACTAAGTTAAGTAATGACAGTACTGAGTTAACTAATGACAGTACTAAGTTAAGTAATGACAGTACTGAGTTAACTAATGACAGTACTAAGTAAAGTAATGACAGTACTGAGTTAATTAATGACAGTACTGAGTTAATTAATGACAGTACTGAGTTAATTAATGACATTACTAAGTTAAGTAATGACAGTACTGAGTTAACTAATGACAGTACTAAGTTAAGTAATGACAGAACTGAGTTAACTAATGATCTTTAACCTGAACCCTCACCCATACAAGTAACAGAACTTACCGGAGCGTTCTGGTTCCTCTCTGTCTGTGTGAGGGTTCATCTCGGACCCGATCCTGATGAGGAATAACCCGTGACAAAGACTTGGTGCAGGTTCCGGTGGTTCGGCAACAGTTCAGTAGTACAACTGGTTGTGGTTCGGTAATAGTTCAGTAGTACAACTGGTTGTGGTTCGGTAATAGTTCAGTAGTACAACTGGTTGTGGTTCGGTAATAGTTCAGTAACAGCTCACACCTTCTGCACAATTACCTGATTATAAGGGTCCAGGTGCAGTTGAGGCCAGGCGCATGCGCACAACAGCCCGGTCCACCAACAAGTTGACATATATTCGTACTCCTCATCGTCTATGGCAAGCCGAATATGTCACATTTACACCAGTGCTTAACGCGTTAAAACTGTCATTTTATCCGTAAAAAACGGGCGTTTTTCCAAGAGAACGCACGTAAAACATTTATCCTAATATGATAATAATGTCCATCCTTCTTTCCTTCAGCCAATACATTTGAAGTGTTTGCACCAATCGCTGATCAACACAGACTAACCCTAACCCAGAGCAGTTCAGTACAGATCAGTTTTGAAGCAAACTCCGCAGAGATTATAGTAATGTTGTCATACTGTCACAAAGCCTGTTTCTTACTTTTAGGAATAAAGTCTATAAATGCACTTCACTGTTGTTTTGAATTGTTTCATGTTATTAAATGGTGGTGCACCATGTCTTTGTGGACGGAAAGACTAACTTTCTTTAAAATTATGTCCCTTTTTCATCTGTAGATGGCGCCACACAATATGGATGAGGCTCCAGTAAGAGAGTGAACTTTTGAAAATATTTATTTTTTATTATTGTTTTTTTTTTTCTTTTTCTTTTTTTTTTTTTTTTACATTTTCAAAAAAAGTAACTGGTTGAAAGCAATTTTTTCCCCACAGGACTGAAAATGGTGTAACAAACTGTATGAAGTAGGTTAACACAGTAAAGACACAAACAAAATAGATTAAAAAAAAAAACAACACACACACACATAAATAATAAAAAAGTAGAGGTCTAAGTCACTGACTGTAAAAAAAAAATGAACGAGGCTTGTAACTGTTTTGCTTTTGATGTGGTTTAGGTTTTTTTTTTTAATAATTAAAATTAATTTAAATAAGCAGGAAATACAGGTTTGATCTTCATAAATGTACATTTGTGAATGAATTGCTTAATTAGTAAAATATGCGTGTTGTAAAAATGTTCTCTTTTTGAATCTTTGAATGACAAACCAAATTTGATATCAGTGAAATGCACACGTGGCGTCTTACTGTCAACTTTAACAGTAAGACAGTAAACTGGCCACTGAATGGAAGGGAAAGTCATCCAGTTGGTTTAGTTCAGCTCCAAAAGAAGCAGTTTCTTATAGAAAGTGTCAATAAATGGTAAGTTGTAAATATGACATAAAAATGCATAATTTTCAGATTTAAATTCAAAATGGTGAGATTAAAAAGTCAAAATAATGAGATAAAACTTTATTTATTCTGAAGTGACTGATTTTTCATATTGTCACATGTGTTTAGTTTGTAATAATGAGTCTATTGTGAGAATGTAAGGAGAATAAACTACACATATTTAAATGTAGGCAGTAAAAGTTAAAAGTTGCAGGAAAAATTCATACTTTTTGCCACAGAATTAAACTGGAGTAGTGGGGGTGTCTGGAAATCCAACTTTCCTAAATGAAGAAGAGTCCTCTGAAGATTCAGAAGACTCCTGATGAATCCTCTCAAGACAAAAGTTCCAAGTCCAGCAGGCTGAGTAAAAAAGTATCGTAGTGGGATGAGAATCCCCCCACTCATGGCAGAATACACAGCCATAACATTCCCTTCTCCAGGATCCAGAGTTGTTTCACCAAAAGATGCTAATGTTCCAATACATGAGCAGCTTGTGCCATACTGAGGCAGGTCCAACTTCTGGATTCTGCCTGACGTTGTTTGGTACTGAACCTGGACCGGATTCCGCTACACGTCTCGCCGCCTGCCCCGCCCCTGGATTGGACTCCGACTTTGAACCCTGCCGCCAGCCCCGACCTTGGTCCGGATCCGACACCGATCCAGCTTTCCCCTCAGATGAGGGAAGGTCCGCTGACTTCAGTCTGAACTCATCACACAGTTTTCTGAAAGACTTTAAAGGGGACGTCCCTTACATCAATGTCATTATCTATTTTAGTGGACTGTTATTAAGAAACTGTTTGAACTCTAATTCCTGTCTGTGGTTCTGCGCTTGGGTCCCCCCCCCCGGCTCGTTACAGTATTTAGCAAATTATCCTTTTACAACATTCTTTGCTCCTGGGTGACAACATCACAATGGACAACTTCTTCACCAGTGTCCCCCTGGCTAAGAAGCTCCTTGAGAAGTACCTGACCATTGTTGGTACTGTTCACTAGAACAAGCCACATATAAGACTTATCATTAAGGACCTGGTCTGTGAACACCTCTGAGCTACTGAAGAAGACACCGCAGAGACTGCACTTCCTGAGGGTGCTCAGGAAGAACAACATCCCCCAAAGACTACTGGTGTCCTTCTACAGGTGCGCCATCGAGAGCACGCTGGTGTATTGTCTGTGCATTTGGTACACCAGCTGCACGGTGGCTCAGAGGACGTCACTGCAGCGGATCATAAACACGGCCCAAAACATCACTGGCTGCCCTCTCCCCGCACTGGAAGAACTGCACCATTCCCGCTGTCTCCGAAAGGCAAGAAAAATAACCAAGGACACCTCTCACCCTGGACACCATTTGTTGAATCTGTTACCGTCAGGCAGGCGGTACAGGTCAATCACTGCCAGAACAAACCGGCTCAGGGACAGCTTTTATCCAACGGTAGTTAGGGCTCTAAACAAGGGGTCCTGAACAAATTTACAACTACCCCATTCACGCACCTTGTACATATAGATATATATATTTATTTTTTTTACATACATATTGTATTTTTCTTTTAATTCAATTTTATTGACCGTTTGCACTGTCTGGAGGGATTTTTGCAATTTCGTTGCACTTGTTGTAATGACAAATAAAGTTCTATTCTATTCTAAATCATGTTAGATTCATAGCTCAGAATTTCGATTCAATGGCAACATGTCCATGGTGAGCTAAGTACAGGAGAAGGGAAAAGCTGTCGTCCTCCTGAGCACCATTATGATGAACAAGCAGTGGATGACAGCGGTCAGAAGAAGAAACCATGGTTCTGTGCTACAATATGGTGGATGTTGCCCCCCCCTCAATACCTGCACCAGCATCAGCACAGAACAGCCTGGTGATATGGGTGGTGTCATCAATGCACGTCAGCTTTTTATTAAGGAGCTGGGTGTCTGGTCAGTATTTAAAATCAAGTCACTCACACCACATTCACACCTACACTCACACTCTCAGACATCCACGCATGCATCCAACACTTTAAAAGATAAAAGACCAACTTAAAACACAGCAAATATTGCACAATCCCCAAATACCATTTGTTTTGCGCCGCAGGTCCCGACCGGCGGCGTCACTTCCGGTGAGGGCTCCATGCAAATTAGCTTCATCCTCAAAGTGCTGGTGCATTTTAAAGTGCATTGTGACATTGAAGGTGCAAAGTGTAAAGTGTAGAGTGTAAATGCTCAGGTGCTGTGTGTGTGAGGTCACGTGGTAACGAGCGGCCTCCTCGTTACACTTCCTCCTCCCTCTCCAAGGTGAAGCCTCCATCCTCCGTACTCCTGGAGAGACTGTCCGCAACCACATTCGACTTGCCGGGCCGGTAGTGGACAGTGAAGTTGTACGGCTGCAGGGAGAGGTACCATCCAGTGATGCGATTGTTGGCATCCTTCATTCTGTGCAGCCATTGAAGAGCGCGATGGTCCGTCTCGAGCAGAAAGTGGCGACCAAGCAAGTAGTACCTGAGAGAGTCAACAGCCCATTTTACAGCCAAGCACTCCTTTTCAACCGTTGAGTACCTTGTTTCTCGATCCAACAGCTTCCGACTGAGGAACACCACAGGTCTCCTTTCCCCCTCCCTCTCCTGGATCAAGACCGCCCCAAGCCCGCTTTGAGAGGCGTCTGTCTGGAGAATGAAAGGCTGGTTGAAGACAGGACTGTGAAGGACTGGTTCTCGGCAGATGGCCTCTTTCAGGTCTTGGAACGCCTGCTCACACTCTTCTGTCCAGCGTACTCTGTTTGGAGCTGCATTCTTCGTCAGGTTGGTCAGAACCGCAGACCTTTCTGAAAAGTTGGGGACAAATTTTCTGTACCACCCAACGAGTCCGATGAATCCTCTCACCTTCTTCTTTGTGGTGGGGACCGGGAAAGAACTTATGGCCTCCATCTTCTCCACCTGAGGCTTGACCCTCCCGAAGCCAATCGTGAAGCCCAGGTACTGCACTTCCTGGTGGGCGACAGAACACTTCCGGGGGTTGATGGTCAGCCCAGCAGCTCGGATCCTCTGCAAGACCTCCTGGAGATGATGCAGGTGTTCTTCCCAGGAGCTGCTGTACACGACCACATCATCCAGGTAAGCCGCTGAGAAGTCCGATACGTCCCTCAGTATGTGGTCCATCAGGCGCTGGAAAGTCGCTGGAGCCCCCTGCAGGCCAAATTGCATAACCTTGAATTGGTACATACCAAATGGTGTGCGAAATGCGGTCAGCTCCTTTCCTTCTGGGGCCAGCGCCAGCTGCCAGTAACCTTTGCTGAGGTCCAAGGTCGTAATGTAGGTGGCTCCTCCCACTCTCTCCAACAGGTCATCGATTCGAGGCATCGGATATGGATCGAAGTTTGATATTGCGTTCAGGTATCTGAAATCAATGCAGAATCGCAAAGTGCCGTCTGTCTTGGGCACCAGTACGATGGGACTGCACCATTCACTACTGGACACTTCGATTATTCCAAGTTCAAGCATCAACATTATTTCTTTTTGCAACAGGTATCCTGTAGCTCCTTTGTCGGACCTGGGCATCCTTCTTCAGCCGGATTTTGTGCTGGACCAAAGAGGTGAAACCCGGGGTCTCTCGGAACAGCGACGGATCCAGGAGAGGCTGAATGGCTTCCTGCTGAGGAGGAGACAGGTGGGAGAGGTCAACTGCAGTTTCTCCAGTGCTGGTGGGAAAGAACTTTTCAGAAACCTCTTTGTCCTGCACTGCTCTGACAAGTAGCTGTTGTGCAGGCTCCTGGTGGACATGAAACAGCTTAAGCAGGTTGACATGAAAGACCTGGTGCTTCTTTTGTCTGTCCGGCATGTGCAACTCATAATTTACCTTCCCCACTTGTCTACTGACCTCGTAGGGGCCGTGCCATTTAGCAAGGAGTTTGTTTTCACTGGTAGGTAGCAATAACAGTACCTTTTGGCCTGGGCTGAAGACTCTCTCTTTTGCTTTTTGGTCATACCACATTTTCTGGTGCTGTTGTGCCTCCTTCAGGTTGTCCTGTGCCAGTGCAGACATGGTCTTCAGTCGCTCCCTCATCTTGATGACGTAGGCGATGATGTTGTCCTCCTTACTCTCCGTTTGCTCCCAGTAATCCCTCAGGAGGTCCAGTGGCCCTCGAACCTGCCGTCCGTACAGCAGTTCGAAGGGAGAGAAACCGGTGGACGACTGTGGGACCTCTCGATAGGCAAACAGGAGGTAGGGCAGCCACTGGTCCCAGTCAGAGCCTGTGCTGGAGACAAACTTGCGAAGCATGTGTTTCAGCGTCTTGTTGTAGCGTTCCACCAACCCGTCCGTTTGGGGGTGATAGGGCGTGGTCCTAATCCCCTTAACCCCCAACAGCTGGTAAACCTGCTTCAATAATTTTGACATAAAATTGGTACCACAATCAGTCAAAATTTCCTTTGCTACTCCCACCCTAGAGAAGAGCTGCAATAGACAATTTGCAATTTGTTTTGCTTTAATTGAGCGCAGCGGAAAAGCTTCAGGGTATCGAGTGGCATAATCACAAAGGACCAAAATGAAACGATTACCGGATTAACTTTTTTCTAAGGGACCAACTATGTCCATTCCAATTCTTTCAAATGGGGTACCAATTATAGGTAAAGGTTGTAAGTGGGCCTGAGAAACTCCTTTTCCTGCAGTTAATTGACATTTTTCACAAGATTTACAAAATTTAGACACCTGTGTGTACATGCCAGGCCACGCGAAATGACTGCCAATACGGTACAGAGTTTTCTGAAAGGCCATGTGACCGGCCCAGGGAATGGAGTGGCCAAGTTCCATCACCTGCTGTCTAAATTGGTGAGGTAACACAAGAGCTTCGGTTTTGCCATTAATTTGATATAATATGCCATTTTTGATCACATATTTTGACTCTTCTAAGCAATTTGTTTCCCCCTGATTAGACACTTTTTCAAACCAACAATTCAGAGATGGATCTTGCTTTTGCAGCGCACCAACATCTGCTGGGATGTCAAAATCAACTGGGCTGTGTGTTTTTTCTACATTAACTTGCTCTTTGGGAGCATTTGCAAATTTTTCTTGCCTTCTTTGGGCTTTTGTTTTTCTAGGCTTCCCAGGCAAAGCCTCAAACTCCTCCCCCCAAAAAGGAAGCTCTTCCAAGGAAGTTTTAGCTTTTTGAGCTCTGATAAGGACATTGACAGAATTGGTTTGTTCATCTTTTGAATTTTCAGCTTTCACATTAGCATTTTTATTTTCTGACATGTTTGAAACTGACATTAAATCTAGTAATGTTGGGACATCATTGCCAATCATTGCCATCAAAAGGTAATTTATCTGCTAATGCTACATTTAACAGGTAAGTTTGGCCTCCTACTGTCATGTAAACTTCAGCTGTTGGGTAAGTATGCTCATCTCCATGGATACAGGTAAGTGGTGTTTTGTCTCTTGACCATCTTTCAACAGGAACTAAATTTGACATTACAACAGATTGGAAACAACCAGAGTCTAAAAGTGCTTCAACTTTTTGGCCATTAACTTAAACAGGTGTTGTGCGCCCCCTTAACTCTATGGTCGGTACTGCAGCCGGCCTGGGTACTGAACACAAAAGAGAAGGTTTGGATTTTAAAGCTGGACAAAAATGTTGTGTGTGGCCCAAGTTGTTACAGTTGTAGCATCTTACATCCTGATTTTGAGTTCTGTTATATGTTTTTTTAGCTGGGCCTGAACGAGATTGAACAGATGGAGAAGGCCTACTGGAATTACCCCCTGGGACTGCGACTGGACCACACCCATCACCCCCAAAGGACTTACTCGGTTGGGTGAAGCGGGGCTCCCGTCCAAAGTGGCCAGCTCTGGTCCCCTTGCGTGCCGACAGGAAGGACTCCGCCAGACGAGCTGCTTCCTCCGTGCTGCCCGGGTCGCGTTCCCGGATCCACACCTCGAGCTCTGGACCAACCATGTGAAGGAACTGCTCCAGGATCAGCTTTTCCAAGATGTCCACCTTCTTCGACTTCTCAGGATGGAGCCACCGGTTCAGCAGGTCCTTCAATCGTACGTAGAGTTCCCGCGGCGTCTCATCCAACTCGATCTTCAGGGATCTGAAGCGACAGCGCTAGGTCTCTGCCGTTATCTCATATTTAGCAAGAATGGCTTCTTTCACCTTATCGTAGTCATCAGAGTCTCGGATGTCCATCAGAACAAAGGCGCTGCGTGCCTTCCCGGTCAATTGTGGAACCAGGCGCACAGCCCACTCTTCTTCTGGCCACCGACAGACCATAGCCATACGTTCAAAGGCAATCAGAAAGTGTTCAATGTCGTCTTCTGGAGTTAAAACCGGAAGCTTCGGTTCCCTCGGGCGCCTGTAGCCGTAGCTGCCACTGCCCCCTGGATCGGACTCTTCCTCCAGGTCCTCTTCCTCCGGGTCCTCTTCCCCAAAGTCTTTCGAAGGCTGGACGGCAATGGAACGTCTGCCCCTATTAGGCTCCGTCTGCTCAGACCGGCGAGCCTGTTGCTGCTGCTGCTGGATCTGCTGGACCTGCTCCTGCATAGCCTTCCAGCGTTGCTCCTGTAGAGATCTGTCTTTCTCAATCTTCTTGTCTCTGGCATTCTGACTTTCAATTAAATTCTTCACCAGATTTGCCAGCTCCTCCATTTTAGTTTCAGGACCACTCTTCACTGCTTCAGAGCCAGACACAGTGCCATTTTCTTCTTCATTATCTTTTCGGTTTCTAGTATACATTTTTCTTCTTTACTCACAGTGGCGGGGAAGGACTTCTGACACCAAATGTTACCAGGACTTCAAGAGCGGCTGGATTGTGAGTAAAATAAGATGTCACAGAAACCGGTTTGAGGGGTGGTTCACTTCTTTTTTTTCCTTTTTTATTTTTCCACAAAGATGTGCAAAATACAACAAAGGTGCAAGTGCAAAAAGTGCAAGTGCATGGCGGTTGTAGGTACAGGAGCTTGTGGTCTCTCCAACACCAGCACACATATAGATTTAAACTGGTGCCTTAAACAGTGTGCAGCAAATCGGATTAAACTATTTTATTTCCTGGGATGTTGCCCTTTACCCTTCGCTTTCGCCGGAAGTGACGCCGCCGGAGCTCCGTGCAAAACACAAATACAATTTAATAAATAAATACTTTTTTAAAAACAGTTGTGTGCAAAGTTTATTGTGCAAATTAGCTTCATCCTCAAAGTGCTGGTGCATTTTAAAGTGCGTTGTGACATTGAAGGTGCAAAGTGTAAAGTGTAGAGTGTAAATGCTCAGGTGCTGTGTGTGTGAGGTCACGTGGTAACGAGCGGCCTCCTCGTTACAGACCCCCAAGCTGGGAGAATGGCTCCAGCAGATACCAGGAACAACATCAGAGATCTGTGTCCAAAAGAGCGCATTGTTAGGAACAGCTAAGATCCTGTGTAGAACCCTCAGGCTCCCAGACCTCTGGTAGAGGACCCGAGTCTGAAGGAGACACCGCCCACGTGGGGTGAGAGGAACATTTTTTTTTTTTTTTTAATATATAATATATATTTGTCAAGAGTTCATTTGACTTCAGTGGTTTTTCATTTATTTTCACCCAAGTCCAAAACCAGCAGTGATGAGGAGTGCAGTTTTTACAGTGCAAAAATACCAACAAACCAGGAAAAACAAAAAAATGTTACAAGAGATCTGAAAACACTATAAAATAAAGTTGGTGTCTTTGCCATTCAGCACTAAAAAAAAAAAAAAAAAAAAGATTTCAGCCACACTCTTACTTCTACTTCAAATTCAAATCTGTCTAAATCTGCAGAACTCAACTACACCCCCCACACTACTGGGAAACACTCCCCTTTATTTACCCCTAAGCTCCACCCATGGACAATATTTACATGGAACATACATCAAAGTGAAATCATATTAACTCATATTCAATTCAACTTTATTCATATTTATATATATATTTATATGCTTGATATAAACAATGGAACATAAACACAAACAGAAGAAAAACCCAAAACAATGAATGAATGTGTTTCCTGTCGTCAATGATCACGTGTTCTATGAAGCGCGAATTATGAGTTTATAACATTGGTCCGGTTCTGCAGCAGGTGTGTGTGCGCGCACCTCCAGACGTCCACCACATAGACTGTAAACCCAAATTAGTAATGATTACTAAAGCCGTGCGTGGTAAATGATTGCACTGGGATGTCTAGTTTTTGCAAAATCAAAACCAAACAAAGCAAGCTCTGTTCACATATAGTGTCATGTCTAAAACAATCCATTAGTAAAGAACTCGGGGTCATAAAATTAATGTTTACGAGTAATTAACCTATCCATTACTTGTTTAAATCTGTAATCATTATTCATGTTTATAAGTAATTATTTATTGTGTTTATGAGTATTTATTATCCATGTTTACTTGTTAGTAAATATATATAATATAAATATACATATTTAAAATAAGACAATTCTATCTGTTGTTCCTTACATAAAATGACAATTACATATTTTTTAAAAAAATTTATTGCAGAAAATGTGCAATATAACATTTCAAACATTTCAATGTTAATACAGAGCATTCTTCAGCCTGTAACAAATAAGAACAGCATTTTTATCTTTTTGTTTCTTTTTTACATTTCACCATGTTTTAAAACATTAATATAAAACTACATCTGAGTAAAGTGCCATGTCAAAATAATTATGCATTTAAAACTTTACAACAAAAGGGCTTTTCAAACATTTCAGCAAATTAAGCATTTTTTTAATATATATTTTAAAATTTAAACAAAACCTTGTGCAAAGAGCAACATGTTTGCATAACATCCTATGAAATAATTGAGGTATCATTTACAGGAGATACAAATGAGTAAAAACAGATAATCATCTACATCATTTGCCCAGTCAAAAAAAATTACTTGGAACCCTGAACTAATGAACCAAGTTGTATTCACTCTTACTTATTAGAACCCCCAAAAAATACTTGAACATTTTTAATGAACAAGAATGTTTTCATGTAACAAATAAAGGTTTTTCAGACTATAAACTTCACCTGACTATCCATTACAATGTTTTTTCACATTTTACCGTAATCAATTACATTTGTATATTAATCTTTTTTTTTCTCCTGTCGGCTTTTCCCTTCCCTGCCTATTTATCTGGGCTTGGGAAGTTGGGACCAGCACAACAAGACACTGGCTTTGTGGCCTCTTATGGTGAGCTTACATCAAATTACCTTTAAAGGATGAACCCCCACCCCCACTTTAAAATTACCTTTGTGCCTTTATTGTCAAATTTAGTTGAGTGTAAAATTTGTGTTAAAACAGTAAATACAGTGCCCTCCACGGGTCAAAAATATAGGAGCAGGGCAGTACGTCACACTCCACCAGCTCCAGAGTTTGGAGGTGGAAAAGTGAGTAAAAAGAGGTGATGGTGATTTTTAAAGTTTGTGATATTTAGCTAGTTTGGATATATTTTATTTAGTGTGTTTAATAATTTGTATATCTTCTTGTCCTTTCGGCTTTTCCCTTCAGGGATCTCCACAGCAAATAAAACAGCCTACATCCTCCAAAACAGCCTCTACATCATCATCTTCTGGCTAGTAAATAAGATTCAAAACACCAAACTTGTTCCAACTAACCAAAAATAGGACACCTGTACCTCATTTTAGACTAGTAGTTGATTTTTCAGTGTTTGAAGTCTAGGCTTCAATTCAGTGCTTCCCAAAGAAAAACATACCTGTTGAATGAACTGGAGGGTATTCTGTAGATTTCTTGGATAGTTTAGATAGAGTCCATATGTGAGTCCAAAAAGGAGACACACAGCTTCTGGCAGGGTTGTCAGCTTTCCCAAGACAACTTCACCCTCAATGACTATTTTTAGGCTTGCTGCATGAAGATCTGATGCTGTGGGAGGGTCACCTTCAGGATTCACCAACAAGATCCCGACATCCATCTGGTGGAAAGACTCATCACCATCCTAAAGATAAACAAAAATAAAGTTCCACAAGTAGGACTATCAGTGAATAACTTAAAGATGTACTAAACACGTAGCTATAGCCTTCAAAACTTCTGAAAAAACTGCAACTTTACAGAGGTGGGGTTGTAGTTCTTTTTAAGGAAGTCAATCAGGAAGTAAACAGGTGTACCTTGTTCAAATTACACAATAAATGTCAAATTAGTTGGACATTACACAAAAAATGTATACTCACAACGCTAGATTTGAAAAACTCGGTGGGGTTGTCTCCAAGCAAGTAGGGTAGTCCTCTTAGTGCGACTGTTCTTTTCTCTGTGGGATCCAGTGACTGTAAGACAGAAAATAGATGTAATGTTAAAAGAAAAGAAGTCACGCATAGACAAAGACACGCAGACAGACATACATACGGATAATTTGTGCTTAGTTGTTTTTTCCTGTTTAGAAATTTATACCTGCATTTGCTGCAAAAGCTGTTCCAAACGTTGCCCCTCTTAGCTTTAAAAATGTCCAGGAGACGGGCCGTGTGATCGTCAAGGGCAGAGTAGAAATCCTGCAGCAGGTGTTTCCCCACAATCCTTTTGAATTCCAAACAAATCTTAAAAAATTAAAAAAAGAAATCAGTGTACTGTACAATTAGAGAGCAAATAACCATACAGAATAGTTATGCACACCTGCTCGTTAGTGAAGAGTGCAGGCCAGCGTGTCTTCAGATCGCTTATTGGTGGGGCCGTCTCCACAACTTCATTCCTCCTTAAGGCAAATGTTAGGTCCATATTTTGTTTTATTAGTCTTCCATTTGGTGATTTTTTCTTCATTTCATCCTCCATTTCGGTGCGTGCTTGTTCAAGCCTTGTGTCGTCAAACCCCTCGGGAAAATTTGGCAAAAAGTTGACTTCTCCCTTTTTAGGTTTCTTTATTTGCTTATTGACTGAGTCACCTTGGGTGTGCCGTCCCCGTTTGCCAGCATTTACAGAAACATCTCAACATCCAGATCTGCTTCTCTTTCGCCTATAATTGGCCATTTTGCAAGTTATGCTGTTTTTCCATCCACTGCAGCCACTTACTGATCCACCCTCCCTAAGACAAGGATGTTTGGCTACGCTTTCATATTGTTGATTGGTCAGGTAAGCTGTGTAGCTTACATTTGTTCAGCTATCTTTTCCAGCATTTCATGCTTCATATCTTTTGGAACTTTTTGCAAGACAGAACCATCCTGAAGATGTTTCAGATCAGCTTGCCTAAGGCGATACTCCACATCTACTGAAAAATTTGGATGTCAAAAATAAAAGGCCATGGCTCTTGTCGCTCCATTGAAGACACTGAAAGGATCTCTGTATCTGCAGAACTAAGTTAGTCCTCACTCACAGGACAAATCTCTATTGGGGTCAATTCTAACACTGGAATTATTTTTAAAGTGGGCTTGTCTGGAAGGTCACGGATATCAGTTAGATTGCAAAGTTCAAAATTAAACTCAGGATCTTGGAACTGAAGATCAAATGAGTACTGCAATCCAAGGGAGACTTGCAACATGCTCTTTAAATCTTCTACAGTTGTGGCTGTGGTTTCCAGTGTCAATTTTCGTATATCTGCATCACTAAAGATGATCCTCATGGTCATTTTCTCAGGTACCGTCATCTAGAAGAAAGAAATCACGCCAGGTTTTGTCTTATGTATACAAGTAGAACTCTTGAGTTGTATGTTTCAAGACAATGTAACGTCTTAGTGTTACAAATTGACAGTCTCCATTTTTGTATGACGAAAGTGGAAAAGCATCATTCAATTTTTTTTGCTCCACTACACTAAAATGATTTTCTTCACAAAGCTCAAAACATCATAGGCGTTCATGATACCATGAAGTCATGTTGTTGCAAAGAAACATTAGCTCCGAGTTTATGACAAGAATCTCTTTTATCTGCTTAAATTCAGGCAATGCTGAACATGACCCTGCAGATACAATCATGCCGGCACTCTATTGAATTCCATTTGCAAAAGCAGTGGATGCAGTAAGGACTGTGGTCATTCCTGGGGCCTTTTGACTAAGAAGGGTCTGCACATGTTCTGGGTAAGACGTTATCATTGAAGTGGCAACCTTGTTTATCTCAACTGCTGGTTTGAAAAATGAACTTCCATTTAAATAGTATGCCATTAACTTTTGATGCTTGAATGACATAGTTCGAGCTACGTTTTTGAAGTTTTGGGCAGTTCGGATAACTTTCTTAAAGAATTTGTGTTTTCCTTCAAATCACATTGTCCAGACATGGGAAAGAGGCCCAAAAGCCATAATCAGGTCAGGATAATATTCAATGAAGTGATGCTTTGGACGCAAGCTGTATTGTGGGAACGTGTTTTGTAAAAGTTGCCGGTGTTCTGACAGTTTGGATCGTAGAATGTCAACTGATTCTACTGTGTGTTTTGTGGCCAAAGCAAGTTCAACTATGTCCTTGAGGAGTAGGAGTATTTCCCAAGCATCCTCGCCCTCTGGCACCTTGTGACCAATGAGTAAGGGTAGCAACCTAATAAGGGCCCAGTTTTCGTGGGTATTTCCTCCAATTGTTCCTTTTGCCTGAAAGCCTTGTGTGATGGGTTGAGGCTGGTCAGTCTTATCATAATAACTGTATGGAAAGGTTTTAATTGCATGATTAAGGGCCTCTAATGTGAAGAACTTCTGGGAAATAAAATTTGACAAGCAAAGAGACAATTCCACAGGCACAACCCCTTCAAGCAGATCGTGCAATATATCTGGGGGGTAGCCATTAACAGCATGAAAATAAGACAGGGCCTCGGTCAGCACGCACATTTTTTTCACACCATAATCTTTTGCTAAATTGGGGTCATGCTGGACTTCCTGTACTTGCTCATTGTACATTTGTATATTTCGTGGTGTAAATGAGCCTGGATATACCTCTTTTTCCTGGATTTCGTGTCGAGATGCCATGCAAAACCGGCAGAATCGCTCAACCACAAAGCTCTCGAAGAATCCTGCCAGTGAATGAGAAGCCAAGTTATCTGCAGCTACGTATAGGACAGTACCTTTGACAAATGACCCCAGCTTTTCAACATAGACACCTTGTTGCTCCAAAGATTTTAGTTCTTTCAATAGTGGTTCAAGAACTTTTCCATAACCATGTTCTTTCACATGTGCGACTTTTCACATAAGTGCTAGCTGGATGGAGTGCAATGTAGATCGGTCCTTGGACTGGAGATTGGCAATGACCCAGTAAACTGCAGTCATCTTATGTTTTTTCTTAGATGTGCCCAAAGGATTTGAAACTTCAAAGCCATCTCCTTGAAACATCTCATTTTTAGTGTAGTGTGAGCCATCTCTGTATGTTAAGTACTCATTAGGTAGTGACTGTGGTACTTCTAATGCCTTGTTAAGAATATCAGTTTTGTTCAACATTGCCTGTAGCATTGCATTTAGAGGCACATATACAGCACTTTATTTTTTAAATCTGTCAATAATGAACTCCACTGGTTGCACAACAGGAAAGGTTCTATTCTGATATGCTTCTCTCCTCTTATTTGTTGATAGAGTGCCACCTTTTCCACAAAATCTTTCTATGGCGCTAGTGTTTGTGATGGCAGTCATCAGCTGACCATACATGACATCATTGTCTACCATGTGTCCTTTTAAAATCTCCTTCACAGACCTGTGCAACATTGGTTTTGATAATGCATTTATCTGTACAAGTTGTTCAATGACTTCTTGTATTGATCGTAAGGGGGATATGTAGGACAGTTTCCATTTTTAAAAAAAGCAGGGCCAAATTCTCTTCAAGCTGTTTCTCTAGATCATTAGGGTTATCATTTGGATCCCCATCATCGCCATCATCATTACAATTGTCAATGGTTGCATCATTTGATATGCTGTCCCCTATGTTTCTATTTTCGTTATGGATGGAGACGATTTCCACCTTGAACATCCTCCAGTTATGTGGAATACACATTGGTTTCAAAATCACATCCATTAAATGGACAATTAACTTTGTGATGAACTTTTAGATGTGTACTCCGAAGGTGTTTAAAAAAGTCATCATCTGTGCAGGTTGCAACAAAATCACACAGCTGACACGAAAATTGTATGCACTCCTGAGGTTGGGCTGAATAATCCTTATGGATTCTCGACAAATGAGTATTAAGTGAATTGATTGAATTAAATGTACAGACACAATCTTTATACAAACATGGAAATGGAACTGTTCTAGCATAGCTTCCATGTTTTAGTCTGTAGTGTCTGAGCAGGTAACCTCTCTTATCACAATTGAACTCACAATATTTGCAGTTCCACAGCATGCTGGCCGACCACCTGTAAAACAAATTTTTAAAAATGTTTAGCGTTAAATTCTGTAAAGTCAGAATTAAAGTATATAAAACACAAAAGTGTCTCATAGCACGAACGTACATACCATGAAGGATATGTATATATATTGTGCAAACAGGTCTTACTGCAGAAAACAACAACTCAGGTAGGTAATCACATGTCAGAATTAGCGCTAGAAAGCCAGACAGGCCTTATTGGCATTAAACTTCACAAAACACATCGCTTATATAAAATAATGAACTGTAATCATAGACTAACACAAAAAGTGACAAAACATACCAACGATGCCACGATAAAGATAAAAAAGATGCAGATGATTGCAGATAACAAACATCGGAGCTCTGCTGTGTTAGATGATAATGTTTACAATGGAATGCTAGCGCACTTCCTGTACTACTTCCTGAAAGGAGTCACATGACTGGGGCCTACTTCCTGTCTTTCTTAAAGGGATAGTGCCTGCCTTAGAAAAACAAAGAGTTCACTTATTTTAAAATAAATTAGAAACAGGAAAATTAAACAACCGTTACAGAACACTCCCCGTCTGGCGTGAATACAACGCCACTACCTAATGTCCGTTATTATGGCTTCTTCTCAGGGGGGAGGAGTAGGACTGTCTCTGTGATAGGCCATAAGAACACTTTAGTCCCGTCTCTTCTGGAGACTTTGACCTCCACCTTGCGTATCTTGTCTTTGCTGGGGAACACTTGGGTGATCAGACCCAATGGCCATTCATTCCTCTTCAACTGGTCGTCTTTAAGAAGCACAATACTCCCTGGCTGAAGGTCGGGTTGAGAAGAGTGGCACTTCCTACGTGGCTGAAGAGAAGAGAGGTATTGTTTCTTCCATCTATCCCAGAAGGTTTGAGCCAGATGCTGAACTTGGCACCACTGACCTTTAGAGAGATCTTTAACCCAGTCACCAACTGGAGCAGAAGGAAGACTCACTTTCTGAGTGAGGAGGGTTGACGGTGTGAGTATCAGAAGATCATCTGGATCAGTTGACACCGGAATTAGAGGCCTAGCATTAATAATTGCTGCCACCTCCGCCATCAGTGTGGTGAGCGCCTCATGAGTCAGTTTTGAAGTTCCACGCTGGAAGAACATAGAGTCCAGGATCCTTCGTGCTACGCCAATCATCCTCTCCCAGGAACCGCCCATGTGAGAGGCGTGGGCAGGATTGAACATCCACGTGCAGCCCTGGTCCAACAGGAACCTCTGGACGGAAGTGTTGTCAATATTCGAAGGAATCTTGAGCTCCTTACAAGCACTGATGAAGTTTGTTCCTCTATCAGAACGTAGCAGTTTCACTGGGCCTCTGATGGCGAGGAAACGCCCGAGGGCATTGATGAAGCTTGATGTGTCTAGAGACTCGATGACCTCTATGTGAACAGCTCTTACACTCATGCAGGTAAATAACACTGCCCATCGTTTACTCTGAGCGAGGCCACCCCTTGTGCGGCGTGCAGATACTGACCATGGGCCAAAAACATCCAGGCCGACGTTTGTGAAGGGGGGTTCCGTGGAGAGGCGATCTGCCGGAAGGTCTGCCATCTTCTGCGACTGAGTTGGGCCACAAAGTCTGCGACATGTGACACACCCGTGGATAACACTGCTCACCCGCCTCTTGCCACCGACTATCCAAAATCCGGCGACACGCAAGGAACCCTCTGTGAACAGCCTTCCCTGGTGTTGAATTTTCTCGTGGTAATGCCTGACCAGAAGCGTCGCTATATGGTGCTTGCCAGGAATGATGAGAGGAGTTTTTTCCCTTTGCTGTAGCCCTGCTTATTTGATTCGGCCTCCGACTCTCAGGAGACCAGCGTCATCAATGAAGGGGTCTAAGGTTTTTAGAGTGCTGTCTTTAGGAAGGTTCACCGCCTTCCTTAAGCAGGCGTATTCTTGAGCGTATGTCTCCTCTTGAACTGCACGGACAATAGTTCTCTCAGACTGTGATAGCTCGTCAACTGTGATCTGTGTGTTGCAGGGATGCCAGCCTTTGCAGTCACTGGCTTTGGTTGTGGGGTTCCTTTGGAAGTGACGAACGATATGAGTGAGACGAGCAATGGCATGAGTCAGTGTTCTCCAGCTTGAGAACTTGGAGAAGCGTTGAGACCCCAGTTGCTTGCTTGACGTGGTAGTTTTCATTGTAGAGACCTGAAGGCGGATCTCGGTGTCCATAGACGGGTTCACCAGCTCAAAGTTGCATTCCTCAGGATCGCTTGGCAAGGGGTGTTTCAGGAATGCTGGTCCACAGAGCCAGCTGGTATCTGCGAGGTGTGCTGCAGGAACAGACCTTGTGGCAATGTCTGCTGGATTTACATCCGTGGGAACGTACTGCCACTGATTGGGACTTGAGTAGCTCCTTATCCGTGTGACACGATTGCTGACGTAGACATAGAAACGCCTGGTCTCGTTGTTGATGTAGCCTAACACTACTTTACTGTCGCTGTAAAAGGTAGTGCTGTCCAACTGCATGTCGATCTCTGTGGAGATGAGCTCAGCAAGTTCCACTGCTAAAACTGCTGCACAAAGCTCAAGTCTTGGCACTGTATGTTCGGGGAGAGGAGTGAGCTTAGCCTTGCCCATGACGAAGCCAATGTGGATGTCACCATTCGTGTCTGCCAGCTTGAGGTAGGCTACTGCAGCGATTGCCTTAGTTGAAGCATCACAAAAGACACAGAGCTCTCTCTGTGATACTTTTGACGGAGATATGTCTGTGTAGGACCTTGGAATCTGTAGACTGCTAAGATCTTTCAATGAGGATCACCATGAGGTCCATGTCTCCTCCATCTCTTGGGGGAGTGGGGAGTCCCAATCACTATTGCTCTGTGTAAGCTCTCTGAGTATGGCCTTGCCTTGAATGGTGACTGGAGCGACGAATCCCAGAGGGTCGTAGATGCTATTCACGGTTGATGGGACACCTCGACGAGTGAAGGGTGTCTCTTCGTCAGCCACGTTGAAGGTAAAGACATCAGACATGAGGTCCCAGTTGAGACCGAGACTACGCTGCATGGGGAGTGCATCGGAACCCAGGTCCAAATCCTTGAAGTCATTAGCATGGTCATGAGATGGGAAGGCCTCCATGACCTCTCTTTTGTTTGAGGCAATTTTGTGTAGACGCAAGTTAGAGTTTGAGAGAACGTCTTGTGTCCTCTTGAGCAGGTCTACTGCGGCCTCAACTGTCGGGAAAGACTTCAAGCCATCGTCGACATAGAAGTCCCTGGTCACAAACTGCTTGACATCAGAGTCTTCTCCCTGTACGGACTGTCTGAAGCAGTAGATGGCTACCGCAGGGGAGGGACTGTTCCCGAATACATGGACCCTCATGCGGTAATCGATTATGTCCTTGGATGGGTCATTGTCCCGAAACCATAAAAACCTCAAGAAGTTGCTCAAGAAAGCAATGGAACATTTGTTCAATGTCGGCTGTTAAGGCTACGACATCCTTGCGGAATCTGATGAGGACCCCTAGAAGGGAGTTGTTAAGGTCGGGACCGGTTAAGAGGACATCATTAAGTGACACTCCACTGTGCTGGGCGCTGGAGTCGAACACTACCCGGATTTTTCCAGGCTTCTTAGGGTGATATATGCCAAACATCGGCAAATACCATCGCTCTTCATCATCTTTGAGTGGGGGTGCCATTTCGGCATGATTGTTCAGGAACAACTTCTCCATGAAGGTGAGAAAGTGTTGTTTCATCACCGGCTTCTTCTCCAGATTGCGCCTCAGTGATGAGAGTTGAATCGAGGCTTGGGTCTTATTGTCGGGGAGGCGGCGCCTTGGTGACTTGAACGGTAGTGGAGCTACCCAGCTATTGCTCTCATCCTTTTGTAATCCTTCCATTATTTGCAGGAAAGAGGTGTCATCGATGGATGGAGCCACCTTGTTGTCATCCTTCGTCTGCTGAAACACTGTGAGGCCTAATTTTTCCACCTCTTCATCGCAGGTGAATTTCTGCTTGGTGCACTCTTTAGGGTGATCAGGACACTGGAACGGGCCGTATCTCTCCTCTACATGGAAGACGTTTGGGCAAGACTCGAAGATGGAGGGGCGTTCTCGTTCTGTTGCTCTCGTGTAGAATGCATTTACTGTGGTGGGTTTGTGAACACCTCCCAGACAAACGTTACCAACGACGACCCATCCTAGGTCAAGTTTCTGGGCGTAGGGGGCATCCCGAGGGCCATTCACCTGCTTGCGCACTTTGTGGACCGTGATGATGTCTCGCCCAAGGAGAAGCATGATCTGAGCTTTTGGATCAAGCGCTGGAATGAGAGGGGCCACTGACTTCAGGTGAGGGTGGTTGAATGCAGCGTTCGGTGTTGGAATCTCCAACCTGTTGTTAGAGATGTCGTTACATTCCAAAAGACTTGGTAGGCGGAGACTGACCTTTCCATCGAAGGATTCTATCTGGTAACCCGATGCTGTTCTTCCCAAGGTCTCTGTCACTCCAGAGCAGGTTCGGAGAGAATATGGAGAGGTGGGACCTTGGATATTGAAGGCTTCAAAGAACTCAGAGCGAGCTAAAGATCTATTGCTATGCTCGTCGATGATTGCGTAGACTTTCAATGCTTTGTTACGATGGTTGACAGGATAGATCTTGACGAGACAGATCTTAGAGCATGACCGGTCACTCTGATCACCACCGCAGACTTCAGTGCAGCTAGCTGTGACATCAGCAGATGGCGAAGCGTCTCGCTCCCCGCCGTGGTCTGAAAGGGCGCTTGGTTCTTGGGTCCACAGTGCCGGTCCAGGGTGGAGAGCAGATATGTGCTTCTCGCTCCCACACTCAGTGCATTTCATGGTATAGTTACAGCTCTTGGCCATATGTTGAGTAGACATGCAACACTTGAAGCAAATATTGTTCTCTTTAAGGAACGTTTTACGCTCTTCCAAAGGCTTTTCATCGAAAGTCCGGCACTTACGTAGCAGGTGGGGCTTTTTATGAATGGGGCACTGTCTATCAGAATCTTCAGTTTTAGTTGCTTGTTTGTCTGAGGCGGGAGGTTCTGTAGGATGCACATCGGTCTTATGGACTGAGATTTCCTTCTGTCGACTTGGCTTCCAAAGGGGTTTGTCTGCCTTTGGAGGGGGTTCTGCCTTGCTTGTCAAGATGAAACTTGGATCGTTCCTGATCCTGGCTTGTTCACTCACGAAGTCGACAAAAACTTCAAAGGGAGGGAATGAGACATTGTGCTTTAGTTTATAATTAGACCCATAAGTCAGCCACTTTTCTTGTAGGTTAAAGGGCAACTTTTGCACCAATGGATTTACTCCCCGTGGTGTATTGAGGTACTGAAGGCCCAGAAGGTCACTGTCTTCCTTTGCTGCTTCCATTTCCATAAGGAGATCACTTAACTCATGGAGCTTTGCATAGTCTCTGTTGGAGATTTTTGGGAAGTTGCTTATGCGTTGGAAAAGTGCGTCCTCAATTACTTCAGGTGCACCGTAACATGTGTCCAGTCTATCCCAGGTTCTCTTGAGTCCCATATCTGGGTAGTTAACATGGACAGCTCTGATCCGATTGGCGTGTTCAGCAGCCACTTGACCAGCATGTCCGTTTCCTCACTGGACGTCAGGTCTAGGCCTTTGATCGCATTTAGAAATGACCGTTGCCAAGCTCTGTAGTTTTGTGGTTGGTCATTGAATTTTGTCAAACCTGTGGTAACCAGCTCACGGCGAGCGAAATATCTGACGAAATCAGTCATGCCTGTTTGGTCCTGGTGAGGGTGTTGTGGAGTGTAGCTGGGCTTGGAGGGGCGTGGGTGACTCTGGTCATGATACACATACTGAGGTGTTTTGGTGGGCTTTGAGGGGTGAGGACGACTCTGGTCATGATAGACGTACTGAGGTAATTTAATGGGCTTTGAGGGGTGAGGAGGGCTGTGCTCACGATAGACATATTGGGGTCTGTTGCTGGGCATAGAGGGACGAGGGTTATGTTGGCGGTTTTGAGGTGTGAGGTTGGGCATGGAACGATGTGAGGGACTGTGGTTTCTGTTCGTTACCTCCTGTGTGTGATGATGATCCTGAACATTTCCTGAGGAGAGAGGAGTGTCATCTTGTAGACGTTGAGTGTGCTTAGACTGCTGAGCTGATATCCCGTCATCTGTAGGGTGAATGTCAGCGTTGGTCTGGTTACTCTCTGCCGTGAGATGTGGGTCCTGGGAAGGGGATGTTTCAAGATCTCCATGTAGCATTTTTGTGTCATCTTCATTTGGTTGATACATTTCTGATATTGACACAAATTGTACTTCTGACTGTTCGATCACATATTCGCTGACACGTTGTGTAATGTCATGGGGCGTGGGATCAGGGTCAAGACTGAAATGCTGTTGACTTTCTGCGCCAGCAGCTGCTTCTAAGATCTCTGCTTCGACTGTGGCGACAGCAGTCTCCTTTTCGAGAGCCAACATTTCCATAGAAGCCTCCAGCTTTGCCATCTCTATTTCCATAGAAGCCTCCATCTTAGATTTCTCTATTTTCATTTCAGTCTCTTTCTGTGCGAATCTGAGGCGTACTTTTCCTGCTTTGGCTTTTGCTCGGGCTTTAGCAGCAGCAGTAGCTGCGGACGAACTTCTCGTGCTTGTTGAGCCTGATATGCAGGACTTCATTTTGAGTGAAGCTGTGTCCTCGTCTGCCATGGCGTTAGTGTAAAGAGTCTACTGGTAGGAGCTGGGAGTAGTTGAGTTCACGTGGTGTGACGCAGTAGCAGTGTCTGTAGGTTGCATGAACTGCCTTATCTTCTGCTTCGAAGCCGTTGTTTTACAGTGCCGCCCTCGTTATGTAGGGGATATAACTTGGCAGTAAGTATTAACGCCTTCCATCTATTAAGACTCTGAAGACATCTTCTCTTTTAGTCCACAGGTTTTATTAACAGAATCAGAAGGGTAAAACTGCAAATAGACAAAGGAAATAATCAAAAATATGCTCAGTGCAAACAAATTTAAAGTAAACTAAATGTGACTAAGGTTACTGTCACATTAGCAAATGTATAGCACATCAACAAATTTAATTACTTTAAAGAATGCTAATGCCTGTATTCTAAAGTCAGAATTAAAGTATATAAAACACAAAAGTGTCTCATAGCACGAACGTACATACCATGAAGGATATGTATATATATTGTGCAAACAGGTCTTACTGCAGAAAACAACAACTCAGGTAGGTAATCACATGTCAGAATTAGCGCTAGAAAGCCAGACAGGCCTTATTGGCATTAAACTTCACAAAACACATCGCTTATATAAAATAATGAACTGTAATCATAGACTAACACAAAAAGTGACAAAACATACCAACGATGCCACGATAAAGATAAAAAAGATGCAGATGATTGCAGATAACAAACATCGGAGCTCTGCTGTGTTAGATGATAATGTTTACAATGGAATGCTAGCGCACTTCCTGTACTACTTCCTGAAAGGAGTCACATGACTGGGGCCTACTTCCTGTCTTTCTTAAAGGGATAGTGCCTGCCTTAGAAAAACAAAGAGTTCACTTATTTTAAAATAAATTAGAAACAGGAAAATTAAACAACCGTTACAGAACAACCACTTAGTCCCTTTTGTGGTCGCAGGTGCATGTGTTTGGAAGTGGGAGGAAGCTGGAGTACCCAAAGAAAACCAACGCAAAATCACAGGGAATCCATGCAAAATCCACACAGAAAAGCCCATGGATCTTGCTGTGAGACATGAGTGCTAACCACTGTGCCACCGTGCTACCCATATTGGGCTGTAGCATTAAGGGTCTTGTACCCACAGATCCACACTGGCAGTTCAGAGTTTGGCATTCATGTTTGTTTGTTATTTTTTGCAATTGTCCCCGGCCGGAATCGAACCAGCGTCCTCATGCCCAAGGGGCTTGGGCAATAGCCCAATGGACAGTACGGTGGCGCAGCGGTAGACAATGAATGAATGAATGGATAATAAAATAATAAAACAAGTGTATTGAGAAAACCTGCATAACTGAGAAAGATAACACATCACCAGTGCGTGTTTTAAAATATTTTAGCATTAGTGCTAGGATAAACTGTATAGAAAAACTGAAGGAACCAATCAGCATGAAGGATTTTTTCCACATCCAGGTTTATTACCAAGGGTTTTTTTTCCCAAAACTTGGACAACAAACCAGTGCCAATGCCCAATGCCCTTTATCATGACACATGTTTTAATCATGAATTTAATCAAAATCTTAAAGAAAAAATAAGTTAAAATATATAATATGTATAATAATATATAGGCTATACATTTGCTAAACTAGCAATCGAATGAAATGTGACCGTTGGGGAGGAGGGCGATTTGGGTAAATTAACCAAGCAAAATTCACAGTAACAGCGCCATGAAGTATTGTCATTCTAGATCATCAACCGTGGCTGCATGTTCATTGATGAAGTTACGAAAAATTATAAAGGAATTGTAAATTATTTACTAAGTAACCGAGAGATAACGCTAGCAATTGCTACCGAATTAGCAGTTTTAAAGCTAACGTCTGCAATAGCATAGCTACCGTATTTATCGGTTTTAAATCTAATGTCAGCAATTGTGACCGTATTGGCAGTTTTTTTTTTTACCATAATCAGTGATAGTTGGCGTTTTATAAGCTCGCTGTGGACAAAAGAAAAACAAATTTTGATCGACAATGATGCGGTGTACTGCGCTCCATGCTCGCGCGACGAAAATGCTGTTTTACATGACGAGTAGAAATATGATGTTGCTAACAGGACCAAATGTGTGCACTTACCACACGTTATTAAACTATATCCAGCAGATTAATGATTTCACTACGTCACACAGTCGCAACATGCGATTAGCAGCCGGCACCGGGCAAAAAAGACTGGAGGTTTGGGCTCACCCCGGTGTTCGCTGGTTAAACCCCTCCCTAAACTAGTAAAAAACATAAACATGCGAGGCGTCTCTGCTCAGAGACATGAGTACAGCAAATACTCTTCTAAAGTAGTTTACAATGCATAATTTGTTTAGTAATGTCCCCGCCTTTATCAAAATTCTAAAAAGATTCGTAATAATAGCATTACTTTTTATGTAAAACAAAATTTGGGTTTACACTGTAGAGAAAAGGCGGTGTAGTGAGGCAACGTCCAGATGACAATGTCCAGTTTAAACATATGTCGCAGGACAGCCGTGCTTCACACACTCCAAAAAAGACACGAATGTCACACTGTCGCAATATTTCAAAAAAAGAATCTTTTTCTCACAAGTTGGTGTGGGCCAGTCTGTGTCCTCTCGCGGGCCAGAAGTGGCCCGCAGGCCACCTATTGGGGAACACTGGGTTAGGGTAACCTCACCATTTTGAATTTAAATCTGAAAAGTATGCACTGTTCTCATATTTACAAGTTAAAAAAAAATCTGACTTATCTCAACTGACTTTTCTGTCTCCATTTTTCCTACATTTTCTGTTCATATCCACAAAACTGAGGAACTGACTTGATCAAATTATTTACAGTGTCACTTTAAAATGCTTTTTAAACTTTTCTGATTTTATTTTCTGACATATTATTGCGTTCATGGCCCCCCCCAAAAAAAGCTGTTTTATTTTTGTAATTACAGTTGAAGTTGTACTCTTTTCTTTTTACTTAAGTAGCAGAGTTGAATCAGTACTTCTACTTTTACCAGAGTATTTTTTCACACAAGTAGCGGTACTTCTACTTCAGTAAAGAATGTGAATACTTTGACCACCTCTGATGTTTACTGAACATCCTTGATCCCTTCGGTCAGTCACGTCTGTCTTGGTCTGGCATATATACAATAAACCCATCTGTCTTATTCACAATGTGATGATTTATTGACACTTTCTATAAGAAACTACTTCTTTTGGAGCTGAACTAAACCAACTGGATGACTTTCCCTTCCATTCAGTGGCCAGTTTACTGTCTTACTGTTAAAGTTGACAGTAAGACGCCACGTGTGCATTTCACTGATATCAAATTTGGTTTGTCATTCAAAGATTCAAAAAGAGAAAATTTTTACAACACGCATATTTTAATAATTAAGCAATTCATTCACAAATGTACATTTATGAAGATCAAACCTGTATTTCCTGCTTATTTAAATTAATTTGAATTATTAAAAAAAAACACTAAACCACATCAAAAGCAAAACAGTTACAAGCCTCGTTCATTTTTTTTACAGTCAGTGACTTAGACCTCTACTTTTTTATTATTTATGTGTGTTTTTTTTTTAATATTTATCTATTTTGTTTGTGTCTTTACTGTGTTAACCTACTTCATACAGTTTGTTACACCATTTTCAGTCCTGTGGGGAAAAATAGCTTTCAACCAGTTACTTTTTTTGGAAAATGTTGTAAAAAAAAAAAAGAAAAAAACAATAATAAAAAATAAATATTTTAAAAAGTTCACTCTCTTACTGGAGCCTCATCCATATTGTGTGGCGCCATCTACAGATGAAAAAGGGACATAATTTTAAAGAAAGTTAGTCTTTCCGTCCACAAAGACATGGTGCACCACCATTTAATAACATGAAACAATTCAAAACAACAGTGAAGTGCATTTATAGACTATATTCCTAAAAGTAAGAAACAGGCTTTGTGACAGTATGACAACATTACTATAATCTCTGCGGAGTTTGCTTCAAAACTGATCTGTACTGAACTGCTCTGGGTTAGGGTTAGTCTGTGTTGATCAGCGATTGGTGCAAACACTTCAAATGTATTGGCTGAAGAAAAGAAGGATGGACATTATTATCATATTGGGAAAAATGTTTTACGTGCGTTTTCTTGGAAAAACGAGCGTTTTTTACGCGCGTTCTCTTGGGGTAAAAAAACGCCGTCTTTTACACGCGTTTTCTTGGAAAAACGGCCGTTTTTCACGGATAAAATGACAGCTTTAACGTGTTAAGCACTGGTGTAAATGTGAGATATTCGGCTTGCCATACACCGCCATCTTGAAACGGGTCCAGCGGAGGCAGCGGTGCTACGTAGGGAAGAGCTACTGTTGAATGTCAAACTGAAATTATTCGCTGCATTTTAAACCAATTGAAAAACTGTTTGATTTTTTTTTAGAAACGTCACACGTGTAGATACTATACAAGGTGCTCGGATTTTTTTTACAATGCTGATTTTTCCACTTAAGCTCCACACTCTCCCTCTGACTCCAGCAGAGTTATTTAAACAGAAGAACGTTACCAAAGAAGGCAGACTTTGTTCAGCCTATGGATGTTCTAATGAGAACTGTAAGGACACAACAGCTCATGGAATTACTGTAAGGAATAATGCATTGTTTGCAGGTTGTCATAGTAACAGTTAAATAAATAAATGCCGACAAGACTGTCTATGGTCTATCTATGATCTAACCAGCTACATCATTCTGTGGTAATACACAGCTGTTTACCGGTAACCAAACTGTCCGTCTGAGAGAAACCGCCTGTCTTTAACTTCCAATCTCATTTACAAACATATACCCAGGGTTCGAATTACGGTGGGCAGGGGTTCAAAAATAATTGTTTTTTTTTTTTAAATGGACCTTTTTCACAAAAAGAGGAAGTACGTCACAGGAGCGTGACCCAACTTCCTGTTCAACGTCAAGACGGTAGAAAGCTGGTAATATTAAAAGAGTCTTTTCAAGTTCCTGAAGAAATTTGCTACTTTTATCATTTGCAGATATTGGGAGAATCGTCGAGGAACATTGACTAACGAAAAAGAAACTTGATAAAGGCTATGATTTTTTTTTTCAGTGAGGAAAAATATAAATGTAAGTAGAGAGATCCCTGGGGCTAAGTGCTAGTGAACTGAGAACTACGTCCACAAATCATGACTATATCTACTTATACCTAGGACTAAGGTTCTAGGGTTATGTATGGATTGTATAGAGCAGGGGTTCTCAAACTTTTTTGGCCCAGGTCCCCCTTGGAGGGGTGAAATTTTTCCATGTCCCCCCTCATCCTCGTGATACTGAAAATTATTTAAAAAAAAAAACAAAAAACACTTCAACAATGATTATTATGAAACAATGATAACCTTTTTTAATAGTGCTTTTGTGCAAACCAGCGAAATTTTCAGGTATTATAATATAAATGAGCACTTCAGAAACAACAATTTTAAATAATTTTAAAATAATAAACGGAACAAAAGACACACAAAACCGTGTGTGTGTGTGTGTGTGTGTGTGTGAGACAGACAGACAGAGACTTAATGAGAGGGATGAGCTTGTTTCTGACTGCACAGTTTGTCAATTCTTGGACTGATGGATGACTGGCAGACTCGAAGATCATCTTCCACGTTCAAACGAGCCCTGTATTTTGTCTTAATTGCAGTCATTGTGGAGAATGATGACTCGCAAAGGTACGTGAATAGCCTGTGACTCGCTCCGTCTCAATTTAGTCAAGCTGGCGTCAAACAGCGCTGTTACTTCCGCCCGCTCGCTACAAAATAAAACTTCCGCATTTCAAAATAAAACGGCAAAAAAAACCCCAAAAAAACCCGTGAATAATTTCGCGTACCCCCTGGACATGCGCCACGTCCCCCTAGGGGTCCGCGGACCCCAGTTTGAGAACCGTGGGTATAGAGGACATGGACTATTTCACTGTTTTCAATTTGTTCTGTCTATGGTTCAAGTCAAAGTGTCGTTAGCAAAATGTTAACTTTAGCCGAATGCTATCATAATCCGTTTACATTTTTCTCTGGCAGTGTGTGTTTATGTTGGTGTTTGTTTGTCATAATATCTAATGTAGTAGAGGGGCAGGTTTTTGTGAGGGCTAGATGCTACCCATCGCAAAGGAAAAAAAAGAGGAGCCTCACAAACTCCAGGTTTGATCAGTGTTCATACATTTACTGTGACTTACTGCTGTTCACTGGCTGCAGTTGCAGTTCTATGCCTATTTACACTCTTTCTTTCCAATGCTACTGTTTTTTCCTGCTGACACTGATGTACTGGCATCTAGAGTCTAAAGATCCTAACTACAGTTTAAGTCGAACATTACTTATTTGTGTTCACCATAACATTCAAAACCATGGCGATTTGTTTTATATCAACTCATACTAACCTTACAGCTGCCATTTTTGACACCATTCATATACTGGCTCCTTTTTCCTGTAGGAATAGAATCATTCCAAGAAAAATGCTATGGACAGACTGGTTTCAACCGGCAAACAGTCTTCCCTAGGATGTAGTGTTCTGATGTGATGTGTCTGCTGCAGACAGAAGTGCTCTTTTTTTAATTATAAAACTCAGCCCTTCATAATGTGTTTTGCCGGTGTGGAAGTAGGGGTACGCTCCTCTGACGTATGTCCGGTGCGAAATCCGGAAGTTGTGAAAATGGTCCATTTACATCCTTGAAAAATATAGCCTTATCTCCTATCCTCCCCGTGTACTAAGAGTCATTATTACATACTTTGAAAAACATCATCAACCCCCTTTGAATTCCGAAATGGTTTCATCCTACCTGAGATTCAATTCAATTCAATTTTATTTATAAAGCTCTAAATCACAACAAAGTCGTCTCACAGGTCTTTACACAAACACAATCAACTACAGAAATACATGAACAGTCCCAAGCATCCCCTGTCCTTAGACCCTCCCCCTGTCCTTAGACCCTCCTTCTCGGCAAGAAAAAACTCCAAAACCCAGTGGGAAAAAGAAGAAATCTTGGGGAGAACCACATTGAAGAACAGATCCACTCCCATGGATGGACAGACTATAGATGAACGTCCATTTATAAATGAAGGAGGGGGGGCTGGTCCAGACAGGCAAGGGCCGGGGTCACAGGTCGGCACAGGCGAGACACTGCAGATCCTGTCGTCCATGGCTCCCACGCAGACACTGTCAGGAGAGCCACCACTCCCCCCAGGGGGGGGGGACACCAGGTGACTAGTCATGAACAGACTTGGTATGAAAGATAGGTTATAAAAATGACAGAAACAGGTGTGAGAGAGAAAGAGAAGAAAGAACTCAGTGTCTGTACTTCCCCCAGCATTCTAACTCCTAGGGCAGCCTAGACTGAACTGTGACTCATACATCATGTATACATGATATATGAGTCACATCATTTTTAACTAACCTGACCATAGTCTTTCTCAAACAGGAATGTTTTCAGCCTAATTTTAAATGTAGAGACTGTTTCGGCGTCTTTAATATTAAAGTGAAGCTGATTCCATCAGACAGTAACCATGGTAACTAAAGGCTCTAGCTCCATCAGACAGTAACCATGGTAACTAAAGGCTCTAGCTCCTACTGTACTTTTAGAAACCCTAGGAACTTTCAATAAACCTGCATTCTGAGAATGAAGGGTTCTATTGGGCTGGTACGGAACCAGATCATCTTTAAGATAAGAGGGGCCCATACCATTAACCCCTGACCTCTGACCCCTAACCCTAACCCATACCATTAATGGTTTTATATGTAAGGAGGAGGATTTTAAATTTAATTCTAAACTCAACTGGTAGCCAGTGAAGGGTTTGGAGCACAGGGGTGATAGGGTTAGGGGTCAGGGGTCAGGGGTCAGGGTTTGGAGCACAGGGGTGATGTGTTCTCTTCTATTTGATCCTGTTAATAATCTTGCTGCTGCATTTTGAACCAGTTGAAGCTTTTTAGGGAATATTTAGGACACAAAATTATCTGGAAAGTTTTTATTTTCTTCGTCATGGCCACCATGGTTGTGTGTTAATTGTATCCAAAAACTCTGGAAAATGTCCTTGAGTTATTAGTTAATTAAACAGCTGTAAAAGTATCATCTAGTAGCGCGAGCCTCAACTGTAGTCTGCTGTAAACAAAGGTGAGCCGATGGTTTTATATTAGCTCCTCTAAAGCACATAAGAACCAAGAATGAACTGCATGGTTCAGCGCATGCACACCACTCCTATTGGTGGAGAAACATTGTTTTCGACGACTCCAGCCAATCAGCGTGCCAAAGCGGCGCGTGGACAGTGCATGGCTTTGAGGATGTGGAGCGTGTTCAGCAGATGGGTGTAGAGGAACTGATATCTGGGATAACATGTTTACTAAATGTACCCTGTTCTTTTCAGTCTATCTGGAAATGCAGCTCAAGACTCCAACATGTTCCAACCAATGTATAGTTAGAAGTTACTTAACGTTAGAAGTATGATTTTAAACATGAAGTTTTAAGAATTATATTGAACATCTGTTGATGTAGATTCTACCACATCAAGGATGAATATGGATAGTTTTTGGTTTGTTTTTTACCTACATAATATTTTAAACTCCCATGAGTTTATGCTGTTTTGTACATGTGTTGCCACATATTAGGTTTAAAATGTACATAAAAGCATGATGGAATGTTAAATGAATATTTTATTCACAGCTGAACATAGAAAACATGGAATACTGAAACGGTTCAAGAAAATACTGAAAATGAAAATGAGTGTTGAGGGCAACAAAAGGCTGGGAAAGGAAGAAGCTAAAAAGAAACCACTAGAAACTAGTCATTCCCAGTGAAGTGGGAACAAGTCAAGACATCTTAGAAGACAGTTTGTCAGAAAAAAAAGATGTGCACAGGTTTACTGATCTGCAAAGAACTGCATCTACGAACTGTACAACAATTTCAGTGTTTATGTTTTAATTAATATTTAATGTAGTGTGACCAAACATCTTCATCCTCTTTTGCCCACACATTTCTACATTTCACATCCTGTTTGCAAATGTTTTAATGAATTTCCTAAAATATGCGGTTTTCATGCTTTTTCATCAGGACAAACTCTTCGTAACTGTATGCATTAGTGCAAGCATAACTTAAATGACTGTAACTCTGTCATCGTGCATTCAGAAAAGTTTCCAATCCTGCTGGAAGAAAAGAGTTTGGGCTTTCCACTGATATACAACAAGGCCAGCGAGGGAAGGGAGCATTGCACTATCTGCAAGAAAACAAGTCCTTGTCTAGAGCTGCACAACATATTGTTTGAGCATCGACATAGCAGGGTACGTGTGCACAATAGTCACATCACAGGTCCTGCAATTATTTTTGTTTATTTGTCTCTTTATTTAATCCCATACATAACTTTTTGAGTTATCTTGCTAACTGACAAGCAAGACAGACAAACAAACTCTGGCAAAAACTGTTGTGGATTCTCTCTCTGTTCCCTGCTCTCTGTCCTGTCTAATTTTCCACACCTGTGCTCCCTCATTAACCTGCCAGCTGCAATGGATTCTCTCCTAATCAACCTCTGTATATAAACCCCAGTCTTCCAGTCCACCTTTGTCAGAACGTCAGCAAACCAACGCCTGTTACCTGTCCGAACCGTCACATCTCTGACTCCAACCTGAAAAGCCTGAACCTGAACCTGAACCTGAATCTTCTGCCTGAATTTAAACCAGAACCTGTTTTGACTACGCCTCTGATCTCCAGTCCCGGTAAACTCAACCTGCCTTTCCGTTCTCTGACTAAGATTTTTGCCTATCCCTTGACGGTACTTCTGCCTGGCTTTCACCCCTCCCGCTGTTGTGTGTCCCCCCCCCCCCCCCCCCAGGACTTCCAGAATCGTGGCGAGTGAGCATGATCTACCAACTCCAGACACCAGCTGGACCAGACGCCACTCGACCACCGGGGAACACACACAAACCAACGCCCCGTGACACCAACACACCCATGGCTGAAAGTAACTGAAAAATTTTTGACTGAACATTTTTGCGTATGCGGAGCCTGGCGGGCGCAGCACGAGCGCTGTAGGCGCGAAGCATGCCCCCCGGAAAATTTTTAAAAATTTCATCATTTTGGTGCATTCTGAGAGAATTATAGGCCATGATTTAACATTACAGAATGTGAAATTTGTACTTACATTTTAGAAAAATCTGGCTCATATCATCATAAAATTTTCAAATTTACTTATAACTCATCTAGAAAAATGAAAATACTATATGTTTGTTCAAATGTATTGTATAATTTCACTAAATAAACAATGGATAATATACAAAAGACTAGCATGGGATGCTTCCATAAAGATTACCTTACCATCTTTACAATTAAAGCTTTTGATTTCACTATCAAACAAAATAATTCTAATAATAAATGATAAAAAATTTCATAAAATCTAGTGTCTTTCACTGTGATGTCAAGAAGATACTTAATTTAGTAGCACTGTCTACTAATAATTATTGTCCTGAGTTTTCTTTTGCAAATATTAATCATTAAGAAAATAAACTTTCCTTATCAGAAATATCATATATTTGAGTGAATCTATAATCATATTCAGGTTCTGTTCTGTCTCCTCCAACACCTGGATCAATTCCAGTGTTGTAGGAGTCAGAATACTATCCCCCGAAGTACTTTGACTGTTCCCCAAATCTAGGTGGTCTGTCCCGGGTTCAGTTACGGGTGTATCCATAATCTGTGGTACAGATTGTGGAATAGGATCTGGAATGGAGTCTAGTGGGGGTCTGGTTACTATTGTGGTGTGGACCCCTCTGGATGCCCCATGTCTCTGTACACTCTGTTCCTTAATGAACGGGTTTACATTGGTGGTAAGCAGTGGAACCCCCCCATCTACATTAGTAATACCCGGGTTCACAGGTGAAGACCATCTATTAACATTGGTGGTAACAGGAGACAATTGCACACCAGCACACCATCTCAGTGCTACATTAAATGGCTCTTCCCATTCATCCCCATGAAATTCCTCAACTTTGGCCATTAATTCCTCCACAATGTCTTCATAATGCTGTTTTAAAATTAACATGGTGGTGTAAGCCCAGTTTTTAGCATTACCTATAATGTCATCACGTGTTTTCTGTGATGGCAAAGCAGGTTTAATTAAATTAGCCAACATATCTTCCATGTTAATGATTGTTCTAGGTCTTTTTTCATCCTCAGAAACCCTCACATTGGCCCCGTGGTGAACAGCTCTAATTAAATCATGAAAAGTATGTGTAATTTGTTTAAACTGGGCCGTAGGTTTAATGTAGTCCGCCATGTTTTTTGGACCCTGCATCTCCCCCCGTTGCAGCCTGGGCGCACGGCGAAATCCTCCCCGTGTGCCCCGCACCGCCTGTGCATAAGTCCGGATGAGGGGTTGGGGGCGACCGGTGGGGATAATCCTCCAGGGTGGCACTGGCTCAAAGTTGGGGTTATAGTGGTTGCGGACCCCGGTGTTGTGAAACCCCGGCGCCGTAAATGCACTTTCCGTCCCCCGGAGAAAATCATCCCCACCGCGACGTCCCCCTTCCCACTCCCCGGGCGCGAAGCGACCTGGCCGGCGTCCCCTGCGGACCACCTTCCAGCCCTCTCCGTCCGTAAAATTCTGCATTTTATTTTATATATGTGTGTCCCATGTTGTGTGTGTGAGTGTGCGTATTTTCATTTTAACAAAGAAAAGAGAGACGAAAAGAAGCTAGCTAACACGGAAATCTCTGCCGAAGCCGGGCAGAAAACTCCCATGAAAGTCAAATAAAAAAGTGGACGACGTTTCGACCTAAATAGGTCTTCTTCAGGTCCAAATAAAATAAACCAGAAAAAGGAAAGGGTTTTGTGGTGGTTTTCGACCAAAATAAAGCTTGAAAAATTTTTTTTCGGTCAGCGGATAGATTTGATGGAATTTGACGGAACAGAAATTTCATTTTTGACGGATTTCCATCTGTGGACGGAGATTTGACAGCCATGCACAGCTGACCTCATCTAATCACCAAAGCTAAGCAGGGTCGGTCCTGGTCTGTATCTGGATGGGAGACCACTCCACACGTGGTCACCAAAACTTCTTTGACTGCTACAACCAAAACCTCCAATAAATTGTGAAGCTTTTGTGGTCTGTCTGGTCCCTGACAAAAACAAAGTCCTTGGCGGATCTCTCTTCATTCAGAATGGGGAGGTCTGCCTTGGCAGAGATCTGCGCTCTCAGAGTGCTTTTGTAATTGTTACCTCCGCCAAGGAGATTATGTTTTTGCCAGTTTGTTTGTCTGTTAGTTAGCAAGATAACTCAAAAAGTTATGGACAGATCTTGATGAAATTTACAGGGTAGGTCATGGGGAGGTCTGGAAAGAATTAGATTTTGGTGGCGATACGGGGGGGGTCCGTTCAAAAACTTAGGAACGGTTATTGATGAAATGTCACAGGGAACAAATGATCAAATTTTGGCGATGATCTGGAAGAGATCCTGGATTCTGGATATCCAGGATCTGTTGTGTCTGTCTTTCAGTTAGCAAAATAACTCAAAAAGTTATGGACGGGGACCCATCCTTAACCCATCCATATTTACTCCTTGAGGATTTTTTCATATCACAATATATATCGCAGGGTGTTAAAAAAATCACAATGTCAGTTTTTTTCTAATATAGTGCAGCCCTAGTGCAGTCCAACAGAGGCCTGTGTCAATTCAATTAAATTCAATTTTATTTATAAAGCCCCAAATGACAACAAAGTCATCTCACATGTCTTTACAGAAACACAATCAACTACAGAGATATATGAAAAGTCCCAAGCATCCCCTGTCCTTAGACCCTCCTTCTTGGCAAGAAAAAACTTCAAACCCAATGGGAAAAAGAAGAAATCTTGAGGAGAACCACACTGAAGAAGAGAGAGAGAAAAAAAGAGAAAGAACTCAGTGTCTGTACTTCCCCCAGCATTCTAGCTCCTAGGGCAGCTTAGACTGAACTGTGACTTCAGTCTGTTTTTAACTAACCTGACCACAGGCTTTCTCAAACAGGAATGTTTTCAACCTCATTTTAAATGTAGAGACTGTGTCGGCCTCTTTAATATTAAATGGAAGCTGGTTCCATAAGACAGGAGCCTGGTAACTAAAGGCTCTAGCTCCTACTGTATTTTTATAAACCCTAGGAACTTTCAATAGACCTGCATTCTATGAATGATGGGTTTAAAGGAATATTTAGGACATGCTACAAGTAAGGAGTTACAATAATCTAATCGTGATGTAACAAATGCATGATTTAATTTTTCTGCAGTAGTTTTAGACAGAATATTCCTAATTTTGGCTAATGTTACGCAGGTGAAAGAAGGCTGTTCTGCATGTTTGGTTAATATGCATTTTGAATGAAAGATCTTGATTAAATAAAACACCTACATTTTTAACTGTGGCACTGGGTGTTACACTTAAGCTGTCCAGAGTAACTATGTGGTCAGTTAGGGAGTCTCTCACAGTTTTAGGACCAATTATAACAACTTCAGTTTTTTCAGGGTTCAATAAAAGATAATTGGCACTCATCCAAGTCTTTATGTCTTGGACACATGTACTTAGTTTATCTATTTGTCTGGTCTGATCAGGTTTAATCGATAAATATAGCTGTGTGTCATCTGCGTAACAATGAAAATTAATGCCATGATTTCTAATGATGTTACCTAAAGGGAGCATATATAATGTAAACAAAATAGGCCCAAGGACTGACCTTTGGGGCACGCCATAATTAACTCTGGAGGACTGTGATGATTGTTGGTTGACGTTAAGAAATTGGTAACGATTAGATAAATATGATTTAAACCAGCAGAGGGCTACTCCTCTAATACCTATATCAGATTCTTATCAGTGCACTAAGATACTGTGGTCAATGGTGTCAAAGGCTGCACTAAGGTCTAATAACACCAGGACCGATATTAATCCGATGTCAGCGGCTAATAATAAGTCATTAGTAACTTTAACTAACGCTGTTTCAGTGCTATGATGGGCACGAAAGCCAGACTGAAACTGTTCAAATAAACTATTATCCTGCAGGAATTGGCACAGCTGTTTAACTATTACTCGTTCTAAAACCTTTGACAGGAAGGGCAAATTGGATATAGGCCTATAATTGACTAGAATGTCAGGATCTAAGGTAGGTTTTTTCAGAATTGGTTTAATAACAGCATATTTAAATGAATGCGGCACATATCCAGTGAAGTGTTAATTATATTTAGGACAGTGCTAATAATTAGGGGCAGAATCTCTAAATCCACCCGTTCTCTGCTGAAGTTTCTCAAGCATTCTTCTCATATGTGGTACTGGTGAGAATGACAGAAGAACTAACAGGTGGGTAAAATGTAAAAATCCTGTCAGTTCCGTTCTGTCTGTATTGCACCATGCATTTTAGTTTACTAGTATTCTGTTTAGCCTAGCTATCTTGACTTTATTAGCAATAGACAGTAACAGCTGATGCACACATGTGTTTGTTGGCCATCAAGGAGATAGCCACAGTGGCCGAAAGCAGTTCCAGGTGGCTGTGGCTGTCAAGAAGCCATAGCTGGACCCCTTCTGCAGGTAAAGGCTAACTCAGCCCTTGCCACCCCACTCAGGAGAGGTGTAGAGGTTAAGGGACAAAACACCTGTGACGCTGAGTTACCTGCTGAGGATGCAGAAGGGGTCCCTAGGATCACCATGACACCACCAGCCAGACCCTTAACATCCACATCCATAGTTGCTCCTGCAGTCTCTGCTTGTAGCAAAGCACCTTCAGTTTTTATTTCATCGTATACATACACACACACACACATATACAAAAAAAAAAAAAAAGGTTCCTCTCGCCCCACGTGGGCGGTGTCTCCTTCAGGCTCGGGTCCTCTACCAGAGGCCTGGGAGCCTGAGGGTTCTGCGCAGGATCTTAGCTGTTCCTAGCAATGCGCTCTTTTGTACAGAGATCTCTGATGTTGTTCCTGGTATCTGCTGAAGCCATTCTCCCAGCTTGGGGGTCACTGCCCCTAGTGCTCCGATTACTACTGGTACCACTGTTGCCTTCACACTCCACATTTTCTCTAACTCCCCTTTCAGCCCTTGGTATTTCTCAAGCTTCTCATGTTCTTTCTTTCTGATGTTGCTATCACTGGGGACTGCTACATCTATCACCACCACTGTCTTCTCATGTTTATCCACCACCACTATGTCAGGCTGATTGGCCATCACCATCTTGTCAGTATGGATCTGGAAGTCCCACAGGATCTTGGCCTGTTTGTTCTCTGTCACCTTTGGGGGGTTCTCCCATCTTGACCCTGGGACCTCCAGTCCATACTCTTTACAGATGTTCCTGTACAGTATGCCCGCTACCTGGTTATGCCTCTCCATGTATGCCTTGCCTGCCAGCATCTTACACCCTGCTGTGATGTGCTGGACTGTTTCAGGGGCTTCTCTACACAGCCTACACCTTGGGTCCTGTCTGATGTGGTAGACCCCGGCCTCTATAGCTCTGGTGTTCAGGGCTTGTTCTTGTGCAGCCATGAGTAGCGCCTCTGTGCTGTCCTTTAGTCCAGCCTTTTCCAGCCACTGGTATGTCTTTTCCATATCAGCCACTTCCTCAATTTGCCGATGGTACACGCCATGCAAGGGTTTGTCCTTCCATGATAGCCCCTCTGGTTCCTCGACCTTACTGGGCTTTTGTTGCCTGAGGCATTCACTTAGCAGTAGTTCTGACACTTACTAGTCCTCTGCCCCCTTCCTTTCACTTAGTGTACAGCCTCAGGACACTGGACTTGGGGTGGAACCCTCCATGCATGGTAAGGAGTTTCCTTGTCTTGATATCAGTGGCTTGTATCTCTTCCAGTGGCCAGGATATTATCCCAGCTGGGTATCTGATTACTGGCAGGGCATAGGTGTTAATGGTCTGGATCTTATTTTTGCCGTTCAGCTGACTTTTCAGGACCTGTCTTACCCTCTGCAGGTATTTGGCTGTGGCTGACTTCCGAGCTGCCTCCTCATGATTACCATTTGTCTGTGGGATCCCTAGGTATTTGTAACTTTCCTGCACATCTGTGATATTCCCTTCAGGTAGGTCAACCCCTTCAGTTGTGATCACCTTTCCTCTTATATATATATATATATATATATATATATATATATATATATATATATATATATATATATATATATATACGTATGTGTATATAATCTGATCTAAGATGGCTGCCCGGCAGGGACACCGCTGAGTGGGCCGATGCAGTCAGTCGATGAGGTCACTATGGATCAGTGATGAACAGGTCGATGTATAAATGATCCGCAACAACCGCTTTTTTCAACTAACCCACCTGCAGCTCGTACCGTAATAAATATATTTGATGAGGACGGACCTGACCCACTTCTCGACCCACATTTAAAAAATGTAATCAATGGTCTTCATGAACATCACATGACTGTACTAACATACCTGCATTTATTTCCGTGTTAAAATCTGATTTCATTGGGGTCGGCAACCTGTAACATCCAAGGACATATTTGACTCCGTTTTCATTTTTTTTTTTTTTTTTGTCTGCATTTGTTCTCATTGTTTAACACCACAGAGAGGGACTCAACATTGTTTGAGATCAATGCATTTATTTAGTCTTGCAGCCAAATATTTTAATATTTAGTGCATCTGTGTGACCATCAGCGGTCCTCCCTGAAAGCTGAGCAGACATCCTTTATTAGAACTCTCTATTATAAGCCAGGGAGGGCAGTGCTACACCTCAGCCATGTGTGGGGGAAACAAAGACTGGACAGGACGGACAGGGAAATAAATTAACAGGCGGTGCTATTGCAGTTAAAGATTGTAAGGTGGTGTGTTATTCCAACTACTAACTGTCCATCAATAAAAATAAATAAATAAATCGAAAAAAGAGAAGAAAACCAAAACAGCACAAAAGAAAAAGACATTCAATAAATAAATAATTAAACAAAACGGTAGTGAGCATCATAGTTGTGGATGACTTCATAGTCTGAAATAGAATGCAATAGAGTAGAATAGAATAGGCCAGAAGGGGACACTAGTTCAAGAAGAGAATGAGTTTAGGGTAGAGATTCTGGAGAGATTCTCATCACATTCTAGCGGGTCCCATCATTCACTGAAATGGGACTAGCAGTAGTAGACTAGTAAATGGGACTAGCAGTAGCTGGCGAGACCCAATCAACCCGCGTACCTGCGGCATCTACCCCGGGCTTCCACGTTCGGTAGAGGCGGATCTGACTGCATCAGCTTTGGACTCATTAATGCTAGATCCATAGCTAATAAATCGTTCTTTCTGAACGATCTGTTCGCTTCCAAGGACATGGAATTCATGTTAATTTCCAAAACTTGGCAAAAAACAGATGATTTTGTTTCCCTCAACGAACTCTGCCCGCAAAACTGTGCCTATTCCTGCGGCCCGAGGACATCGGGCCGTGAGGGAGGACTGGCTGTAGTTCACCGGGACTGCTTCTCCTCACGGACGGTGAGTGTTGGAACATACTCATCCTTCGAGGTACTCATGAACAAAATCGGTCGCACCAACCCGTTTCACTGTGTGTTAGTTTATCGACCGCCGGGGAAAAATAGCTCCTTTCTCGCTGAATTTGGTGACTTTCTGGCATCCATTATTCGCCTGGAAAGGGTCCTCCTGGTCGGGGACTTTAACGCTCACGTAAACAAGAGCGAAGACACTTTTGCCACTGACCTTTTAAATGTTACCGAATCGTTCCATTTTACCCAGCACGTCTCTGGTCCGACCCACAACAAGGGTAACACGTTGGATCTAGTGTTTACGATCGGGTTGAAAGTCACAACTGTTACCACAGAGGAGCTCTTGGTGTCCGACCACAAATGTGTTTTGTTTAACGTGTTTTCCGATAATGATTTTGTGCCAAATCGGCAGGTTAAACGCTCCCGTGTTGTGAACAGCATAACTGTCGATAACTTTATTACCAGGTTTAAAAATTACAATGTTTTGGTGTCCCCTGGTGATGACGTCAACGACTTGGTAAACAGTTTCAACGTGCGTTGCACGTCCATTCTGGATGACGTAGCGCCCATAGCAACCCGTAGCGTCCGTCCTGTGAATCCCTTCCCCCTGGCTGGACAGCACCGTCTGTGAGCTGAGACGAAAATGCCGCAGGACTGAGAGGAAGTGGAAATCCTCTCAGTTAGAGGTTCACCGTCTCTATCTTAAAGATCTGAGGGCTGAATATAATGTCTCAGTAGGGTGTGCTAGGGCTGCTGCTTATTTTAGCAATATCATAAATTCTAGTAGACACAACCCCAGAATACTATTTCAAACTATAAATACACTTGTTAGCCCCCCCCCCCCCCCCCCCCCCCCCCCCCGCTACTCCTGTGCTGTCAAATGATGATTGCAACAGTTTCCTTCAGTTTTTTGTTTCTAAGGTCACAAATATTGTGTTAAACATTACTCCCCCCCCACCTTTTTCACCACACCATCCAAGCCTCTCTGAGCAGTTTCTCGCCCATCTCCATCCATGGGGGATCTCACTGGCCTAGTGAGCTCCATGAAGTCCTCCTCTAGCCCTCTTGACATCCTTCCCACTTCTATGCTGAAGGATGTACCTACTTTAAGGAGGCGGTTGTCCAGCCCCTCCTCAAAAAGCCAAACCTGGACCCATCCATCCATAACAACTATAGACCCATCTCTAAGCTGCCTTTCATCTCAAAACTACTGGAGGAAGTGGTTGCCAACCAGCTCACCTCCCATATGACACAACACAACATATACGACAAATTTCAATCTGGTTTCCGCAAACACCACTCCACTGAAACCGCTCTGCTTAGAGTGTCGAATGACATAATGATGTCTAGCGACTCTGGCGAGTGCTCTGTCCTGGTCCTGTTGGACCTGAGCGCGGCATTCGACACGGTCAGCCACAGCATCCTCTTAAAGAGGCTCAGGGAGTGGGTGGGCATCACTGGAAGTGCTCTGGACTGGTTCACCTCCTACCTGAGTGAGAGACGTTTCTCTGTGGCAGTGGGCCCTTTTAAATCTGACCCTGCACCCCTCACCTATGGCGTACCACAGGGCTCTGTACTTGCGCCACTCCTCTTCGCCATCTATCTACTTCCCCTAGGTCACATCATCAACAAATTCACCGGCATAAAATATCACTGCTACGCTGATGACATTCAGATCCACTGCTCCTTTAAATCCAATAACCTTACCATTTTAAACACCCTCCAGGAGTGTCTGCTCGCCATCGACAGCTGGTTAAGGAGCAACCTCCTGCAGCTTAACATGAGCAAAACGGAGGTGCTGATCATTGCGGCCGACAACACTGCCAACAAAGTGGCCTCTTTCATGGGGTCACTAAAAACAAACATCCGGCCACACCTACGCAATTTAGGTGTGATTTTTGATAAATCCATGCTCCTAGACAACCATGTCAAATCTCTGACCCGTACCTGTTTCTTTCACCTCAGAAACATCGCTAAACTCCGGTCCATCATTTCACACTCCGAATTAGAATTATCCGTACATGCATTCATATCCTCTAGATTAGATTACTGTAACTCCCTCTTCACCTGCTTAAAAAAATCATCCATTGATAAACTGCAATTAGTCCATAACGCCGCTGCCAGGCTACTCACCAGATCGAAAAAGTCCTGCCACATCACTCCCATTCTAGCTTCACTTCACTGGCTCCCGGTACAATACAGGATTCACTTCAAACTACTCACTTTCGCATTCAAAGCACTCCATAATCAGGCTCCAACATACATCACAGAACTCATACAACCATACCACAACACCCGCTCACTCAGGTCTGCAGATCAGCACCTCCTCGTGGTCCCTAGGACCAGGCTCAAAACAAAGGGCGATCGATCCTTTGAGGTGGCGGCCCCTAGGCTGTGGAACGCTCTTCCTCTGTCCTTGAGGGCCGCCACCTCTGAGGTATCTTTTAAAAAACACTTAAAAACACACCTGTTTAGACAAGCCTTTGGTCATCCATAACCACTGGACTGTTTGTCTTTTATACTGTTTTTTATACTGTCCTTGTCTGTTTTTTATATTGTCCTTGACTGTTTCTTATACTGTTCCATAATGTGTTTTTACTGTCTGTATACTGTCTTTTATATGCTGTGTTTTTTACTGTATTGACTGTGGACTATTGTAGTCCTTATTGTAGTCCCTATTTTGTTTTATCCTGTTTTATTTTCTTTCTTTGCTGATGTAAAGCACTCTGTGCACTCGTGCTGAGAAGGGTGCTATATAAATAAAGGTCATTCATTCATTCATTCACATGCAAGTGTGAAGGACCCCGAAGCCCAGAGCAGCAATCACGGCAAGGTAGGGCCAAGCCAACAGGGCACCCCCCATCCCGGGCCATAGAAGCCACAGGGCGCCGCCCCCAGAGAGCCACCGGGCCCACCGTGAACGACGCAAATCCGGAGAACAAAAGAGAGCAGCTACAAACCCCCCTAGCACACAAAGGCCGACCCAGGCGGCCCAGGGCACGAGGAGCCACCCGCCACCCCAACCCCGCCCACCCCAGCCCCCACCAAACCCCCCAACTCCCCACCCGACCTGCCCAACCCCACCCCCTCCCCCGAGGGGGCCAACAGCCCCACACAGCCAGGAAGCAGGACACAGGGGCCGAGCAGGACACAGGGGCCGAGCATCCCACCGAAGGGGCGGCACCCAGCCCATCACAAGGCAGGCCACCACTAGGAGCCGGTCAGAGGACAACGGGGCCGGGAACCCATGCGAGCCCAGAGGGTAAAAAATGGACAGTGTGGTGGTGCCCATTGACACCAACAGGGAGGCACCCCGCACACCTTCTGCACCGGCCCCAGGTAAGCGCACCAGGGCCCCCGCCCCCCCGCCCCCCCGCAATGCGCCCCAACAACCCACCAGGAGAGAGCCACCACACACCACCAGCCTGCAATACAGCCACAGCGGCCACCAGAACAGCCAATCCAGCCCCAGCAGCCCTCAAGAGCCATCGCACCAGCTTGGACCCGACGGGGAAGCAGGAGGACCCCCCCCCCCCAACCACAGCCCCCAGGTCCCGGGGAGCCACAGCAACATGGATGATAGTCCACCCCCACTACCCCATAGCCACAAGGGAGCTGGGTCCCACCAGCGAGGCCATATTAGTGAAATCCCCCCCCATTACTCCCTATTAATATGTCTCCAGATCCCTGACTGGAGACATTATCCCTGCACCGTGATAGTGTAACCCTGAGTGTCATGTGGTGCATTAAAAGTGGAGAGGCTGGGCGAGGCATCTAGGGGTCAGGCCAGAGGACCACAGAGGATGGCTACTCTGCAGCCTACCCTGGCCCAAGTTCCCCGAGCTGTCCCAGACCTACTCCCAAGGTGTGAATGTGTGTGGTGCATTAAAAAGAAATTAAAGAGTAGGGGAGGCAAGCAGGGGGGTGATGGGGAAGAGACAAAGTCCTCGAGCCCTGCCATCTGCCCCACCACAGAGCCCATCCCTCCCGCTCCCACCTGCTCTTGAGGCCCTAACTGTTGTGTCCCTATATGTGACTAAGAGTAGCGATATACAGTGAGGTGTGAAGTGTGTGAAGTGCACAGTAAGAGGCAGTCTGGTGTGGGTCCGGCCCATTAGGACAGAGCAGCGGGGGAGCCAGGTAGTGAGACCACTGGTACTGATGACTCCGTTTTCCAAACACTGGGAGCTGCTCATCATCTTTAAAAATGTCAGTGAATGTCTCCGAAACCTTAACTTTTGTGTTTGTATGTTTTCGGAGCTTCCACTCTCCTAGCTTGTCTTCCTCTCTTGCTCCCTCCATACTGTAGATACTGAGCACGTACGTCACCTTTACAGACATTGAGTTATAGCATATTCATCAGGTTATTTTAATGTTTATATCAAACAACAAATGACCTGACCGAGCGCAAACCGAATATCATTAAAATTATTTTCTGATGACCCGTAACTGCGGATGATCGCGGGCGACTGTGGGCACCCGCTCACCTCGGGTCAGCCCGCGCATCACTGCTGTGGGTATATGTCTATGGGCCAATGTGCAGCAGGGGGTAAACACAGGCCAAACAATTTTTTTTTAATCTAAAGGTTTTAATTTTTTTAATATGTGGTGTTTTTTTTATTTTATGTGTTATTTATTTTATGTTAATACCTCCACCAAGGAGGTTATGTTAGTTAGTAAGTTAACTCAAAAAGTTATGGATGGATCTTTATGAAATTTACAGGGTAGGTTAATAATTGGGAGTTCTGGAAATGATTAGATTTTGGTGATCCGGTAGAGATCCTGGATCACTTTGAAATGTATTCTCCATTTACAGCAATGAAAAATTTCAAAGTGATCCAGAATCCAGGATCTTTTCTGCATCACCACCAAAATGTAACCATTTGTTCCTTGTGATACCCCCAACACATCCTGAAAATGTTAACAAAATCCATCCATAACTTTTTGAATTATCTTGCTAACTAACAGACGGACAGACATGACCTCCTGGGTGGACCTCTCTTCATTCAGAGGGGGGAGGTCTGCCTTGGTGGAGGTTTGCGCTCTCGGTGCTTTTCTAGTTTTAATTGCATTTTTTAATCTGTTTTTTTTTTTTTTTTTAATGTGTTTCTTTTTGTGTTACTTTTTTATTTTGTTTGTTTTTAGCCCATAGGCTTTTTAAAGTCCTGTCCAGTCTTTGTTTCCTCCGCACATCACTGAGGTGCAGCACTGCACTCACTGGCTTGTAAGGGAGAGTTTTACTGGGGGATGTCTGCTCAGCTTTCGGGGAGGACCGATGATGGTCACACACATGCACTAAATAGTATAGTATATGTCTGCAAGACTGGAATATGCACTGATCTGAAGCAATGTTGACTCCCCCTCTGTGGGGTTAAAAGATATAATAAATAAATAAATAAATACATGAATAAAATAAGTGAATGAATAGAAAAATAAAATAAATAAAATAAAAAAGAGCAAAATGCAGACAACTTAGAAAAAGGAAAGAAAAAAAAGGGGAAGAAGAAAAAAGAAGGGAGGAAAAAAGAAAACAATAAACAACAAAAAAACTCTTTGTTACCTACTTTCCTATCTGCTCATTTGTTTTTAGTTGTTTGTTTTTTTTTGTTTTGTTTTTTGTATATATGTCTATGTTTAGTACTTCAGTTATTAATTATTGGTATTGTTATTATTGTTATTATTTTATTTATCATCATTTTTGTACTATGTACTATATTACTATAAGATGAATTTAGGTTGTTGGGGAAGTGAAGAAGGGGTAGGATTAAATAAGCTTATGCTTCATCCTACTCCTTTTCGAACATGTCATTGTTATTATTATTATTATTATTGTTGTATTGATTATTGTTGCACTTTGCACATGTTCGAAATAAATCATTCAAATCAAAAATCAAATCAAAGTGTGGTGTTTTTTTTATCTTTGTGGGGTTTTTTTATTTTATGTTGTTTTTGTGTTTATGTGTGGTGTTTTTAAAAATATTTTTTATGTGTAATATTTGTATTTTTAATGTGTAGTGGGTTTTATTTATTTATTTATTTTAGTATACGTCTTTGTTAATTTACCTGCCTGTTAGTTTACTAGTTTGTAATCTGACTAAATAAATAAGTATTTAATCTGAAATACTTAACATGTATAAAATAATCCTATCATGAAACCAACATTTACGTCAGATCCAGGTTAAACTCAGAGGAACACCATCAAATATCAAGGAAATGAAAACGTTATTTTCCAGTTTAGATCCAAACTTTCCACAGAAGAAACTTTCCTTTAAGTTTGAAGCTGCTGCATAAATAATTGTAAATAAATAATTTGAAGTGTAAAAGTTAAGATTGTTTTTTTTTTTCTGATTTATCCTGTTGACAAACGATTTCCTTAAAACAGTTTGTCATCAACGTCACTTCCTGTCACATGACTTTATTGAAGTGATAATCACACTGACATAGTTTTTACTCTGAACTGAACACTGAAGCCATCACTAATTACAAGTAGGTTAAACTGGGTTAAACAAACAGAGTTAAACTGGGTTAAACAAACTGGGTTGAACTGTGCTAACACGGTGGTGCAGTAGTTAACAGGGTGGCACAGTGGTTGTCAGGGTGGCACAGTGGTTAGCAGGGCAGCCCAGTGGTTAGCACGGTGGTGCAGTGGTTAGCATGGTGGCGCTGTGGTTAACAGGGAGGTGCAGTAGTTAACAGGGTGCTGCAGTGGTAGGTGAAAAAACATAATGGTAAAGTACTTTATTTTTCATTATACAGTTGTATGATAACATTTGTCCTCTGCATTTAACCCATCCTTCATGCCATTGGGGCACCGGTCAGGAGCAGTGGGCACCCATGTGTGGTGCCCGGGGACCCATCTCTAGCTGTAGAGCCAGGCTAATGGTCAGAATCACCTGCTGGAAGATTTTACCCTAACAAACATATTTTGGGGTGATGAGTGAAACCAGAGCACCCGATGGAAAGCCAACCAGACATGGCACATTCACACACGAGCACACCGTACCATAACAACAATAAACAATAAATAGCAATGGTAAAAAACATTTAAAATATTTTTAAATATTTTAAGAATGTGAGTAAAATGTGTGTAAAAATGAAGGTCCTTAGCCAGATCTATTCAGGAGCCTGATGGCGGCAGGGATGAAGGACCTCCTGTTGCGCTCTGTCCTGCATCGGAGTGAGAGGAGTCTATTGCTGCGGGAGTAGTAGAGTATGGACCGGAGGTCCCAGGGTCAAGATGGTAGGACCCCCCCCCAAAAGGTAACAGAGGTACCAGTAGTGATGGGGGCATTAGGGGCAGTGACCCCCAAGCTGGGCCAATGTCTCCAGCAGATACCAGGAACAACATCAGAGATCTGTGTCCAAAACAGCACATTGTTAGGAACAGCTAAGATCCTGCGCAGAACCCTCAGGCCCCCAGACCTCTGGTAGAGGACCCAAGTCTGAAGGAGACACCGCCCAGGTGGGGCAAGAGGAACATTTTATATATATACATATATATACATATATATATATATATATATATATATATATATATATATATATATATATATATATATATATATATATATATATATATATATATATATATATAGTATTTAGAGGGGTCTTCACAGTGTGGTTCATGGGGGCGTCTTTAGCATTACCAGTCATCCTAGGACGGTGGGTTAGTGTTAGCAGTCAGCCTGTCTGTCTGGTTGGTTAAATAGGATGGATTAGTTGATGCGTGTGTTAGTTGGGTAGTTAAAGTTGTTTTTCTGTACTCACCTTTAATCTAACATGTGTTTGATTTTCATTCGACCTTTGGATTAAATTGTTACCACCTGCTCAACCAATGGGATTAAAGCACAGACAAGTGGGCGGGGTTTGAGCTCCTAAAAACAGATGCCAATAGGATTAAAGCACAGACAGGTGGGAGGGGCCTGAGACCAGGGGGTGGGGACTATCCTCCTGCAGACAGACATTAATGGGATTATGGGTTAGTTTTTTTAGCCTTGTGACGAACAGAACAAACACAAACATGTTTATTTATGTTACAAATGTCTACTTTTGTTCATGTTCTAAATGTTTATTTGTTCTAAATGTTTATTTGTTCTAAATGTTTATGTTCACATTTATTCTATAAATATTCATGTTTATTTATGTTGTTTGTGTTTCTTTATATTCAAATGTTTATATTTATTTTAGAAATGTTTATTTTTATGTTTGTTATAAATGTTTATTTATGTTTAGAATTGTTTGAGATTTTTTCTTGTTTCATCAGCTCATATTTTGTTATTTTTGGCTGAACTCCCTCTTCTCTCTGTGAACATGTGTTGGTTACCACATTGCCCGTTGTCACAGTGCCTGTTGCCACCCAGATTAAAGCTTCCTTTTCCAGAACACATTCTAAAGGTTGATCCAAACATGAGACTGATCAAACACTTTCTGAGAAACACAAGTCTGAACACTACCAAATCCTCCTCACACACCTGTGGCCCCGCCCCCATCTGTGGCCCCACCCCCTGAACACACAACCTCACAAAACATAAACTTAAAAAAAACACTGTGGGAGCACAGACCTCCGCCAAAGGCAGACCCACCCCCCCATTATAACTGATCTTAAAACACATTTTTACTAGCCTTCGACTTAGCGACTCATTTATTTTAGTTCTTTTATTCTATGATCATTTTGGTAGTTTTAGTACTTTTTCTTGTATTTTTTTTTAAATTTTATTTCCTTGTTCTTCTTTCTCTGTTTTGTGTCTTTGTGTTGTCTTATAGTGTGAACTGTGTCCATTTTAAAGAACTTTTATGAATAAAGATGGTATGGTATAACAGACAGATAAGCGCCTTGGTGGAGGTAACAACAATAACAACATTACAAATGCAAATGCGCAACTGAATTTTTCAAGTGGACTCAATCTGCCTCTTGGCTCCGCCCCCTCGCCATTGGCTCCGCCTCCTCCTGCTGCTGTTTGTCAGAGCCACAGTTTGATTTGAAGGACGGAAAAAGTTAATCCCTTAAATCTACATCTAAAAGAAGAACAGAGTGGAAATAAAACCTTTATTTACCCTTAACTTTAACCCTTCATTTAAACTATTTAAACTACAGTTTTATTAATCACATGTTGAATTGAATAGAAATATAGTTTTAATTGAAGGACTGATTTATTCAACTGTGTAGGAACCGTCACCTCTTGGCCCAGAGGTAACTTGGGGTGGAGGGGGGTTAGGCTGGCGGGCCTCAGTAGGCAGATGGTCAAATCCAGATCACCTGTGGATCGGAGGCCAGCGGCGCCCAGATGGAGGTGGAGCCAAGTCAGGCCTCATTACATTACAGAAGGATTAATGAGTTTAAGGTGTTTTTAAGGTTTAAGGTGCAGGTTTTAGGTGTACGACCTCCCAACTGGAGCTACAAAGGAAGAAGAGGCTGATTCAACACACATTAACATTAACTTTACAATTAAATGTAATCTTAACTCTAACCTGAACAATCCATGTATCATTTGTTTATTTGGTTTTCAAAATAAAACCAAAAACAAGGCAACGAAAATAACTTGTTTCTTCATTGTTTCAAAAACCAAAATGAAAAAATAGACAGTGATGCATTTTTCAGTTTTCCTTTTTGTGTTTAAAACAGATAACGCCTGTGTCCCCTTTTATCCAATTTTGACCTGAAGCAAATTTAGTATGATTTAGACTTTTCCTCCGATAATTTTGACTTTATATCTAATAATTTATGTTTTTTATCTCATGATTTTGAATTCACTTAATGTGTCTTATAGTGCAGAAAATACGGTCATTCCAGTAAAATGAACAGTTACTGGTGCACTGATCTGAAGATCATTATGGTCTGATACCGTGGTCATATCTGCAGGTCTTAGGGTGACCCACTTAGTTTCCAGTAATAGGACATAGGTTTACGTCTGTGTCACTGAGGGTCAAAGGCTCAGGTCAAAAATTGATAAAATGGGAAACGGCCATTATCTGTTTTTTCTATTATTCGTTTAAACAAAATCTGTTTTTTTTTTCATTGTAGTTTCAGAAACAAATAATGAAGAACGAGCCTTACAGAGGAGTTCAAGTGTGCCAAAACACGCCTGCAGATGACCATGAGCAAATCCAAAGACCCAGTGGTCATAGAAAATGCACCCACAAGAGCAGTGGAGGAGGCAACAGCAGCTCCTAGACATGCTGATATTGTAGGGAACGTTCAGCAAGGAAGGGGAGGCTTTGGCCTATCAACTAGTCAACCGGCCTGGAGGAAGGCCACCGCTCTGGTTCGGAGGAAGATGGTGGTGGAGGAAGTGCGATGTCAGGAGGAGAAGGCAAGGTGGGCCAAGGCAGTTGCCCTTAGAAAACAGGGGCTGTGGGAGGGTGTCGAAAGGAGGAGGTTGAACTGGAAGGATGTGTGGGCCATGGAAGCAAGGAACTTGAGGTTTGCCATCAGGGCCACATATGACGTCCTCCCAACACCAACTAATCGCCACCAGTGGTTTGGGGAAGATCCTGGGTGCGTCCTGTGCTCCATGCCAGCCTCCCTCCAGCATATACTCACCAGATGTAAAACCAACCTTATTCAAGGCCAATATACTTGGCGCCATGACCAGGTCCTAAAGAGCCTTGCTGCTACACTGGAGGAAAAACGAACCAGCACCAACGCCCTAGCGCTGCCAATGTCAAACACGTCAACAACACCATGGGCAATGGCCTTTGTCTGCGAAGGGGCTACAGCAGGCATGTCAAACTCAGTTTGGCTCTGGGGCCGGATCCAGACTTTCTGTTGTCAGGTGGGCCGGATCAATAAAAGAATGTCAACTCCAACTATATAGCTTTGTTTTTCAGTACTATGCTTTGTCATTCAGCCTACATTTGTGGCCTACTCTACATATTATAATCACGGATGACAAGGGATCTTTTCTAAGCACAACACATTTATTCACAAACAATGGAGAAAAAAATGATTTTCATGTTTGGCATTGAATGTGTTAACTGGTTTATTTTAACAGTTGAGTGAATGCAGTTTTACACCTGAACCTAATAATAAATAAAAATACAAAATAAAAGTTTTAGCAGTGCATGGGCAATAAGATTACACTACATCAGCTCAAACTACTAGGCTGGGCCTACGGAAGCTGAGAATATACTGCACAATATTAATTGTCTTTAATATGAAACCAGATTAATCTTATTTTTAATGACCTGTATTCATGAGTGCAAACAAATGTGTCATCACACTTTTTTTTCTCTCTCTCACTGCACTCCTGCAGTCTACTTGCTGCTGCTGGCTCCTGAAACTTGGCATCTTTTTGTCTTTACAAGTGCGTCGATATCAGGTGTCAAATCCTGAGTAACAGCACATTTAACAATGTCATTCAAGTGTTCATTTGTTAACCTTGAGCGCTGCTTTGTTTTATTATTGTTCATCTCGGAGAACACCTGTTCACAAAGATAAGTAGTCCCAAACATGGAGAGAACCTTTGCAGCCATGGCTGTTAATTTGGGGTAACCTGGCACAAGATACTGATAAAACATATCCAATCCCACGGAGCCAAATTTATCCTTCATAGCGGAATCGCACTGCAAGTCAATAAGTTCGAGCTGAATGTCAGCTGGCAGATCAGAAGGCTTCACTGTAAATGGCGAGCGAAAAAAGCCGAATTTGTTTTGAAGTTCACTGAAAACCTGAAACCTCCGCTCAAACTCTCGCAGCAAATCTGTTATGTTGTCTTTATATTTATCCAAATCGGGACGATCCGGTGCCTTCGGACGCACAGCTGTGAGACATGAGAAGTGCGTAGTGTCCCCGCTGGATAGCTGCGTCTCCCACAGTGACAGTTTCATCTTGAACGCACTTATGCTGTCGTAATATTGAGTGACAACTCTGTTACGGCCCTGCAATGTAGTGTTAAGTGTATTCAAGTGTTGCGTAATATCAACCATGAAGGCAAGATACTGCACCCATTCCTTGCATTGAAGTTCCTTTATGGGGCGTCCCTTCTTCTCCATGAACTGTCCAATTTCGCCTCGTAGCTCAAAGAAGCGCTTGAGTACTGCACCTCTGTTTAACCAGCGCACGTCACTGTGGTATGGTAGGCCAGCATGAATGTCATGATCACTGAGAAATGAGTCAAACTGGCGGTGATTTAGACCGCGAACTCTGATGAAATTGACAGTTTTCACAACCATGCTCATAACATGGTCCATTTGCAGTGTTTTGCAACATAACGCCTCCTGGTGCAAAATACAGTGAAATGCCCAAAACTCCTGTCCTCCATTTGCGGTCTGTACTTTGTCACGGAATTTGGACTGGACTGGACTGCATTTTTTTATATAGCGCTTTTCCACCTTCATGGTGCTCAAAGCGCTTTACATTAGCCTCTCATTCACCCATTCACACACACACTCATACACCAGTAGGTTTCTAAGGTCTATGGTAAGTCCTACTGGGGGCCTAAGTCAGGGTTCAGTGTCTTGCCCAAGGACACTTCGACATGTCGACAGCCAGAGCCGGGACGCGAACCGCCAACCTCTCGGTCATAGGGCAACCCACTCTACCAACTGAACCACAGCCGCCCGTCAATGGTAAATGGACTGCATTTATATAGCGCTTTTCCACCTTCATGGTGCTCAAAGCGCTTTACATTAGCCTCTCATTCACCCATTCACACACACACTCATACACCAGTAGGTTTCTAAGGTCTACGGTAAGTCCTACTGGGGGCCTAAGTTAGGGTTCAGTGTCTTGCCCAAGGACACTTCGACATGTGGACAGCCAGAGCCGGGACGCGAACCGCCAACCTCTCGGTCATTGGGCGACCCACTCTGTCAACTGAACCACAGCTGTCAACTGTGGCAACGCCTGCCTTTCTCCCCACCATTGATGGCGCACTGTCCGTCGCCAGGCTCACAGCACGGGACCAGTCCACCTCCACCTTGTCCAGTGCTCCAACGAGAGCGCTGAAAATGTCATCTGCTGTTGTGGTGTCATTCATGGGCACCAATTCAAGCAGCTCCTCGGTGATGGTCAAAGTTTCATCAACACCTCTAATGAATATGGCCAGTTGAGCAATATCTGTGACATCGGTGCTCTCATCTATTGCAATTGAAAATGCGATAAATGATTTGATTTTCTCTTGCAATTGGCTACTCAAGTCACTTGAGAGTTCTGTCACCCGATCTGCGACAGTGTTCCTCGTTAGACTAATATTGGCAAAGGCAGGTCTCTTTTCAGGGCACACGACTTCTGCAGCCTTCAGCATGCATGTTTTTACAAACTCCCCATCAGCAAATGGCTTGGATGCCTGCACCAGCTCGTTGGCAATAATGTAGCTGGCTCTTACAGCCCCATCAGCGATATCACGGCTGCGCATAAAAGCAGACTGCTGTTTTTTCAGACGAGCGACCAATTTGTTTTTCTCGTCTTTTCTTATTTGTCCTTTCAAGTGGTCATACTTGTCTTTATGATGAGTCTCGTAGTGGCGCCGAATATTAAACTCTTTGAACACTGCAACTTGCTGATTACAAACCAAGCACACTGGTTTTGCATTCACTTCTGTGAATAAATAATTCTCAGTCCATTTTTCCTGGAAAACCCTGCACTCTGTGTCCACTTTTTTTTTTTTGACAGTGCCATTTTGGGAAGGGTGTGTTGACCTATAACTTGTTTAGTAGTAGTGGTGAATGGTGAAGCAAGCTTGCCGGTTTATTTCTAGTTGGACACATCACGTTGTGAATGTTTATTTCCTGGTACTAACTCGTGTCAGTGCCGCATGCTGGACGTGAGCTCTTTTACACATTTACTGCCCTCTAGCGGCCGGAGGGAGCATTTGGTTTGTATTTATTTTAAAAAATCATAACTTTTGATAGAAATGAGCTAGTGACTCGCTTCTTTTTTTGACATACTCAGAAATTTATGAGGGGCCGGATTAAATCATCCAACGGGCCAGCCCGCGGGCCGTATGTTTGACATGCCTGGGCTACAGCTACCAGAAGCAACTCAACTCCATCAGAGAGGAACCAGCTGTCCCTTGCACGTGACTGGAAGATGCTAGCAGACATTGGAAAACAGCTGGTTTTCCCCTCAGAGATTGCCACCACCACCTTGAGGCCTGACCTGGTGCTCTGGTCCCCCTCCATAAAGAAGGTGTACATAATTGAACTTACCGTACCCTGGGAGGATTCTATGGAGGAGGCGTTTGAGCGAAATGCCGATTTAGCCACTGAAGCAAGGCATCGTGGCTGGAACGCGGAAGTCCACCCAGTTGAGGTTGGGTGCAGAGGGTTTGTGGGAACATCTACTACAAAACTCCTGAGGGACTTGGGAGTTAACAGAAAGAACCAGGGTACAGCCGTCAAAGCTGCATCGGAGGCCGCAGAAAGAAGCAACCAGTGGCTCTGGATGAAGAGAAACAACTCCAGTTGGGCCCCCAAGTAGTTTGACAGGAGGTACGCAAACAGTGTAGGCTTGGCTCAGGGAGCAGGACATCGCTGCCAGGTACAATCCTGTGTCTCTCATGGCTAATTGGATTTGGGACGCAAGCTGAGGTCTGATCACCCTACAGCTGGCCGCCTCTGGCGAGGGTGTATAGTGTTTAAAGGCCGAAACACCCTATGACCCAGAGGAACACTACTGAGGATGCGTCCCGTAAATTTCGATTTCAATTTCCATTCTTTCCAAAACCTCTATCAGGTCTACCGTCCACTAACAATTATTTGCATGTGCTCGCACAGGAAACCTACATCTCATCTTGTGTTGTTTGGAATCTGAATCTAATGATACTTTCACTTTTATGAAATTATCATTACAAATATATATATATATATATATATATATATATATACATATACAGTATATTGTATACATATATAATGTATATATACAATTATATATAATTTATATATATATATATATATATATATATATATATATATATATATATATATATATATATATATATATATATATATAAATTAGGGCTGTCAAATGATTACAATTTTTAATCACATTAATCACAGGGCTACTTTGGATTAATTTCAATTAATCATGATCCAAACACTTCATGTCAATCGATTGTTCTGTCTTTTTTTTTGTCATCAGAAGGACAGAGCCATCGCTGCCTGGTGAGTCCCTCCGAGTGCGTCCACTGAAACCCCACCACAGCACACATTCGTTACCCACCACCAGCCCAAAGAAAGTGAGTGCTGGTGCGAATGAAAAGAAGAAGTGGCTGCGTTATCAACAGAAGTGAAACAGGAAATGATAAAAAAGGACGAGGAGCCATCACTCCACCAGCACCAACAAAAGACATGCCGAAAACATGTCCACAGGCCGTGGACACCCCGACGACGCACATGCCCCGTACACCCCAGGAAGATCAAGTCATTAAAGTCAATGGTCCCTGGATCTACACCCACCAAACGTGTGTCAACAAACACCACTGAAGGTGAAAGTGACAATTAAAACAAACACAATGGTATGAAAATAACCCACATGTCTGGTTCATTTGATTGGTTTAATGTTTAATGTTCACTCAGTGAAGACACATTTATCCACTGAGACCAGGGCTGTAGTCAAGACCACCTTTGTTGAGTCCAAAACAAGTCGAAGACCAACACCTGTCGAGACCAAGTCAAGACAGAGTCCAAAAGACTTGAGTCAGAGTCAAGTCCGAGTTCAGGACAGAAATAAACAGTCGTATGCATGACAGTCTAAAGTCAATCATTTTGGGCTATTATTTGTTGATCTAAAAGTAAAACAACACCCAGGATTATAAGTACAACCATTCCCCTGGATATGACATCATGTAATCTAAAGAAAACACAGTGATATAAGGTGACACCTATTGTTACAAGCATACTATGTCTATGGGTACAAACACCAATGCATTACTATTACCACTGATAGGTGTTAGTACTGAGCATTTGAACAACTGAATTACAGTATGGCTTCAGTCCAGACATAGACCAGAATGACCAGTATTACCAGTATAACCAGTTTACTCCTATGGTTGGTTTATTCCTTCACTGGAAAACCAATATTATATCATTTTATTATTTAGATATGTGTTAATGAGAAACACAACTATTTTCAGAAAAAAATAACATTTGGTAAAATTAAAAAAATTAAAATTAAATGCAATTTAAAATATCTTCTATTTCTGAACAAAGTGCAAAAGTTGTTTATGGAGGACACAGGCACACACACACACACACACTCACACACACGCATGCATACATTTACTTTACCCTAAAGTGAATGTTACCATAAACGCTGGAGCGTTTGTGTAGATGCTAGCCTTTGTAACACCAGTACAGTATTACACAAACAGACGTTGTTTATGGAGGACACACGTACACACACGTTTACTTTACTCTAAAGTGAACGTTACAAATGTAGTTCACTTTTCTTTTTCTTTTTTTTTAAATCTCATGAAACCAGTAGTCCCAGACGTACAGTCAGTGATAACTATGTCCACAAACACATTATCTTGGTTTATCTTCTGCTATGTTAGCTAATGTTAATGTCAACATAACACATAGCCTAGCTTAAGAGGCTAAGTAGCACCTTATTCTACAGTTAACTTACCCAGATGAATGACCGGACTCAAGTGCCACAACCCTGACTGAGACCAATAAATTACATCTAAAATCTACATTTTATTAAACTGAAAACACATATTTATACTAAATATGTATAGTTTTATCATTTTAAAGTATTTAGGGGGTAGTATTGGGGGCCTTGGAATGAATTAGGCCTTTTACATGTAAAATGTAACTATTTTCGAAAAATTCACGGTACTAAAACAATTCTGTAACAAATTAATTTCATAAGTAGAGGAACAACTGTATATGCATTTTATTTATTCAACACCTTTGACAGTTTCAACAAAACAAGTTGAAACATAACTACTGTAAACAACTGCTCTATTTAATTATGTTAAAAGTGTTGGTAACACTTTATAATACCTACACACAGTTCACTATGTATTAACCATTTGTTACCCATGTGTATATGGTTTGTTCATGATGTATTAACCATTTTTTTAGCTATTTGTTAATGTTTATTAATGTAGTACTTATACCCAATTAACCATAAATCATTTTTTCACATGACTACAAATGGTTTGTTTATAGAAAAGAACAAATACTTTGTTTATAATAAATTGTATGTGAATAAACCATTACCAAATAGGCAACAAATAGTTAATACATCATGAATAAACATTAACAAATAGATAGTGAATGGTTAATACCTGGTAAATTGTGTGTAGGTATTATAAAGTGTTACCATAATGTTTCAACAGATTAATCATGATGATGGATTAATCTGGATTAATTTTTACAGCATTATAACATATATAAAGGGTTCAGGGTGTGATGGGCTTTACCCACACATGCCCTGGCTTTGCCCTGACGTGCCCTGGGCGGTATTATCAGTGGCTGATGGGATTAATTAACTCACCGTTACTGTCTTTTGTCAGTTCTATGCCAAGTCCAACAGGAGAAGGATCTAGAAGTTTCCAGAGAAGAGCAGGAACAAGGACCGTCTGTCAGTAACAGCATCAGTCCTAGAGCAGAAGGAACCACTAACGGTTTTTACACACTTTCATTCAACTCAAAAACATCTCCAGTAACAAGTCAGGATGGGAAACAGCAAGAGCGGCGCCATGTCCAAGGAAATCCTGGAGGATCTGAAACTCAACACCAAATTCTCAGAGACAGAGCTGGTCCAATGGTATGAAAACTTCAAGAAACAGTGTCCGACCGGACGGATTTCCCAAGAGGAGTTCCAGACCATCTACACCAAGTTCTTCCCAGAGTGTGATGCCAACACCTACGCCCAACATGTGTTCCGCTCCTTCGATACCAATGACGACGGAACGCTGGACTTCAAAGAGTACATCATCGCCCTCCACATGACGTCGACAGGGAAAACCACCAGGAAACTGGAATGGGCCTTCTCCCTTTTCGATGTTGACAAGAATGGATACATCACCAAGTCAGAGGTCAAGGAAATCTGTACGGTAAGTTTTAGGAACAGCCAAAATTTGAATGAAATCTGTTCAACATGTGACTGAAGCGTAAACAAAGATGTCATCTGTCAAACAGTAAAGTAAAAAAAATAAATAAACTGAAATATTTTACCTCATGTCTGACATGTGGCCATGTTTGAAATCTGGGTGAAAACCATTTCTCTGTTAGTTTGATAAAAGGGACTTGGTTGTGGTTAAGACTTGGTCAGGATTAAGACTTTAGGTTAGGTACTTGGTTAGAGTTAGCACTTGGTTAGCTTTAGGACTTGGTTAGGGACTCAGCCAGGTTTAGGACTTGCTTGGATTTAGGACTTGGTAAGGGTTCGAGACTTGGTTAGGTTTAGAACTTACTTATGGATTTCGTCAGGGATTTGGTTAGGATTTAGGGTTAGGAATGTGGTTAAGGTTAGCTTTTTTAGGGTTAGGGACTTGGTAATGGACATGTTTAAGGTTACAGACTTGGTTATGAATTTGATTAGGGACTGGATTGTAAATTAGTTAAGGTTAGAGACTCAAGTTTAGGACTTGGTTAAAGTTAGGGACTTGGATATGGACTTGGTTAGGCTTAGGCACTCGGTTATGGATTTTCTTTAGGGCTAGGGACTTGGTCAGGATTTGGTTGGGGTTTAGGACTTATTTAGGGTTATGGACTTGGTTAAGGATTTGGTTATGACTTAGTTCAGGTTAGGGACTTAGGTTTTTAGGGTTAGGGACTTGGTAATGGACTTGTTTAAGGTTACAGACTTCGTTATGGATTTGATTAGGGACTGGATTGTACCTTAGTTAAGATTAGAGACATGGTTATGGACTCAGGTTTAGGACTTAGTTAGGGTTAAGGACTTGGTTAGGGATTTGTTTAGGGTTAGGGGCTTGGTTAAAGTGAGATTTTTAGGGTTAGGGACTTGGTTTTGGGCTTGTTAAAAGGGCGACTGTGGCTCAGTTGGTAGAGTAGGTTAGTTTTTGGTTTAACTATAACCTGTTTTGGTTTAACCATAACCAGTTTAACCCTTTCAGGCCATTTTTAAGCTGATTCCTAAAGACGACGTGCCAACACTGCCTGAAGATGAAAACACACCTGAGAAAAGAGCCGATAAACTGTGGAAGACCTTCGACAAAGAAGACAACGGTAACTCTAACCCATAACCCCTAACGCTAATTCTAACCCTAACCCTTGAACCCTAACATCATTAGGGTTTGGGATCAAGCATTTGATTAGTCCAAACCTCGAACAGCAGCACAACAGTGACTTTGTGACCGCACCCTAATGCCACGGCCACACCAAATGTGAATTTACACGTGTATGCCTGTGACATGCCACGTAAACACTCGACAATTCGCAGCCACTCCGAACGCACAACGCCCGAGTCTGGACGCTGGATAAAGATAGAAACATAGATAAACTAGATGTGTCCTCCAGTTCAGTCTGTGCTCAACTATGGCTCACATCAGTTGGATTGTTTCTGTACCTGTTCTGGATGTCCCAGATACGTGGAAGGACCAGACGCCATCACTAGTTCAGGCTCAGTTTTTCTTTCTGTCGCCTTCTGGGTTGGTCCCAGCGTCATACGTCATTCTGTCACAACTTTCGCAGTATCTCAATGCTGATTGGTTTTCATGGCCCAGCGTCACATGAATTTGCCTGAAAAGTTCAATATTTTCAACTCCAGCGTTTACGCGTATTTGTAGCAAAATGTGATGCTCCAATCGCTACGGCAACACATCCAGTGCTCCACCCAGGGTCAATTTGCGTTCAAACGTGGTTCTCCGTTGACATTGAATGTAATCTCAATGTGCGAATGTGAAAATCCATATTTGGTGTCACCGTACCATAACTCTACCCTCTAACCCGAACCCTAAACTATCCCACAGATGAGACCCAACACAAAGCACTGCAGCGTGGGACAAATTTTGAAAGCTCACTGTGGGCAGGGGCAGGAGGGGGAGTGCACAATGTGGGAGCGGTGATGAGCTGTAGTCCCGTTAACTAAAAACACATTTCAAATAAAAACTAGAAATCATTTATGTTGACTATAATATATGCATGAGACGGGGGGAGGTCCCATGAGGGGATCCTCCCAGCACCAAGCAGCTGACCCTGACACACTGAGGTTGAATTCTGGGGGCAGACTGCGTGGACCCCACCTGTTTACCTCTCAACTGTTTCATGCCCTCTTGAACTTTGTGTTCAAAGTTTTCCTTCAAGTTCTTGTCAATTATTGACCTGGTGTCATTATTTTGTCTCATTTATTCACACAGGACCAGTATTATCTATGGCTCAGTTGGGGGAGCGGGTCGTCCTTTGACCGAAGGGTTGACGGTTCGATTCTCGCTCTGTCCTAGTCAGTCCGTTGTGTCCTTGGGCAAGACACTTTACCCTCCTTGCCTCCAGTGTCACTCACACTGGTGTATGAATGCGTATGAATGTTTGGTGGTGGTCAGAGGAGCCATAGGCACGAAATTGCAGCCACGCTTCTGTCAGTCTGCCCCAGGGCAACTGTGGCTACATATGTAGTTTACCACCACTAGAGGGAACATGTGTATGTGTGTGTGTGAATGAGTGAATGTGAAGCTACTGTAAAGCGCTTTGAGCACCATGAAGGTGGAAAAGCGTTATATAAATGCAGACCATTTACCATTTATGGACCACTGGTGGATCAGTATTATCTATAGACCACTGGTGGATCAGTATTATCTATAGACCACTGGTGGATCAGTATTATCTATAGACCACTGGTGGATCAGTATTATCTATAGACCACTGGTGGATCAGTATTATCTATAGACCACTGGTGGATCAGTATTATCTATAGACCACTGGTGGGTCAGTATTATCTATAGACCACTGGTGGATCAGTATTATCTATAGACCACTGGTGGATCAGTATTATCTATAGACCACTGGTGGATCAGTATTATCTATAGACCACTGGTGGATCAGTATTATCTATAGACCAGTGGTGGATCAGTATTATCTATAGACCAGTGGTGGATCAGTATTATCTATAGACCACTGGTGGGTCAGTATTATCTATAGACCACTGGTGGATCAGTATTATCTATAGACCACTGGTGGATCAGTATTATTTATAGACCACTGGTGGATCAGTATTATTTGTGGACCACTGGTGGACCAGTATTATCTATAGACCACTTGTGGATCAGTATTATTTATAGACCTCTGGTGGATCAGTATTATCTATAGACCAGTGGTGGATCAGTATTATCTATAGACCAGTGGTGGATCAGTATTATTTATAGACCACTGGTGGATCAGTATTATCTATAGACCAGTGGTGGATCAGTATTATCTATAGACCAGTGGTGGATCAGTATTATCTATAGATAAACAAAAGTCTGTAATTCACACAAATTCCAGTCATAAATTCACAACATCTTGTTTGGTCTTAATACATTAATAAGGTATGAAAACAAAGTATGCATAAGAATAGCACTGTATCCACAAAGGATTGATACAGACTGTACATTTGCTCCATGCCTTCAAAATAAGAGCATGGTCAGTGTGATGAAAACAGTCTCCAGTTCTTAGCAAAGGTTTTCCTTCTGGAAAACGACCGACTGAATCTATAGACAACTGCAGATAGTTGATAGTACAGTAGTTCATCTACTTATGAAATTAATTAGATCCAGAAGTGTTTTCAAACCATACATTTTTCATAAATAGTCGCATTTTAGATGTAAAGGTCTGATTGGTTCCAAGGCCCCAAATAATACCCCCTAAAGCCTTAAGAAAAATCTAAGAAATGACCAAGTTAATATAAATATGTGTTTTCAGTTTTATAAACAGTATATTTTAGATTTAATGTATTGATGTCAGTGGGTAAATGTGTCACTGACTGAACATTAAACCATTCAAATGAACCAGACATGTGGGTCATTCTCATACCAGACATGTGGGTCATTTTCATACCAGACACGTGGGTCATTTTCATTCCAGACATGTGGGTCATTTTCATTCCAGACATGTGGGTCATTTTCATTCCAGACATGTGGGTCATTTTCATTCCAGACATGTGGGTCATTTTCATACCATTGTTTGTTTTGTCACTTTCACCTTTAGCGTTGTTTGTTGACAGACATTTGGTGGGTGTGGATCCAGGGTTAGGGTTCGTGACTTGGGGCATGTGCGACACCAGGGTGGGCGATGGCACGGCTCATGGGCATTTTTCCGGAGCATTTTTTTCTGTGGGGTTTCGTCTGCATGTCTTCTGTTGGTGCTGGTGCAGTGATGGCTCCTCCTCCTGTTTCACTTGTGTTGATAACGCAGACGCTTCTTCTTTTTGTTGGCACCAGGGGTCACTTTCTTTAGGCTGGGGGGGGGGGGGGGGGGGGGGGGGGGTGCTATGGTGGGGTTTAGGTGGATGCACTCGGGGGGCAGGGGTGGCTCTGTTCTGTTCATGCATGTGTATGGTTGAACTCTGTGATGAATGAGGGTCAAAGATCACCAAAAGCATCGTGGGTAGCTCCCTCATAGCCAATGGGATGATGCGTACAGTATTTACATGATGTATTTACGGACAGTACGTACAGTAATGTACAGAGTATTTATGTCTTATGGTTTCGGTTACGTTTCATGAATATAATTTTATTTTGTATTCAGCAACAAACAATTAGGGCTGGGCGATATGGAGAAAAAAAATCTCTGTTTTTGCTATATCTTGATATACGATATATATCTCTGTCTATGCAGTAAAAAAAAACAAAAACAAATGCATCAAATTCTGCAACATTTGTTTTATTGAAGTGGAAACAGGTAGACAGGTACTAGAGGAAGACAGGTACTAGAGGTAGACCGGTACTAGAGGTAGACAGATACTAGAGGTAGACAGGTCCTAGAGGTAGACAGGTACTAGAGGTAGGCAGGTACTAGAGGTAGACAGGTACTAGAGGTAGACAGATACTAGAGGTAGACAGGTCCTGGAGGTAGACAGGTACTAGAGGTAGACAGGTCCTAGAGGTAGACAGGTACTAGAGGTAGACAAGTACTAGAGGTAGACAGGTCCTAGAGGTAGACAGGTCCTGGAGGTAGACAGGTACTAGAGGTAGACAGGTACTAGAGGTAGACAGGTCCTGGAGGTAGACAGGTACTAGAGGTAGACAGGTCCTGGAGGTAGACAGGTACTAGAGGTAGACAGGTCCTAGAGGTAGACATATACTAGAGGTAGACATATACGAGAGGTAGACAGGTACTAGAGGTAGACAGGTACTAGAGGTAGACAGGTACTAGAGGTCGACAGGTACTAGAGGTAGACAGGTACTAGAGGTAGACAGGTACTAGAGGTCGACAGGTACTAGAGGTCGACAGGTACTAGAGGTCGATAGGTACCATTTTCACATCATAAAACCAAAGGAATATTGTCTTATTTTAATTACAAACATATAATCTGAGGGTAGACAGTTGAAGTGTTTATTTAAGATAAAAGACACATTAAATAGTTTTAAATATACATTAATAGTATATAATATAATAGTACATTAATAGATCCTAAATACATGAATTCTGGTGTTTTGTGACTGTCGTACATTTTATATTTGTGTGTATTTGATTTAACTGAGCACATTATTCTGCATCAGCTTTTGTTGTTATTTATTTACACTTTAATCACATGTGCATGCGCACACAAACATGTAAACACATGTACGCATAAAAACATATACACATATACACATGTACACATATACACTTAAACACATATACATATACACACATATACACATAAACACATATACACATGTACACATATATACCTACACACGTATACACATGTACACATATACACATAAACACATGTACACAAAAACACATATATACAGAAACACATATACACATGTACAGATATACACATAAACACATATACTCATACACACATAAACACATATACATATAAACACATACACATAGACACATATACACATGTACACATATATACATAAACACATATACACATACACACATATAAACATATACACATAAACACATATACACATGTACAAATATACACATTAACACATATACATATAAACACATATACACATGTACACATATATACATACACACGTATACACATGTACACATTAACACATGTACACAAAAACACATATACACATAAACACATATACGCATGGACACATATACACATGTACACATATACATATACACACATATACACATGTACACATATACACATAAACACATATACAAAAACACATATACAGTATTTTTCGGGTCGCACCAATTTATTTCCTTCTCTGTAAAATACCTCTTTCTGCTCCTCATCCAACGGTTTAAATCTGAAATATCACCATATATGGAGCCGTTCTTTCCTTTTGTCATGCCCACTTCTGTGCACGTCACCATGTTGAATGAATTATCAACACATGCCACTTACACGCAAGAGGAGGGGGAGGGGGAACACACACAAGGAGGCGGGGCGGACAGCTGCACGGCACAGTGAAGGAAAAAAGCAGAGTGGCCAAAACGTATTCATTTAGAATAAGATATTCCATATGACAAATTCTTTCTCGATTTCATAAAATATCTCAATAAATCACCCAGTCTTACGAACAATTGAGGTAAAGGTTTTTCATTACTTGGATTATTCGTTAACTGGGTCTGGGTAAGTAGAGGTACCACTGTATTTCGTTAGTTGTTAGGGGTATATGTGTTTTATATATGGAATGGGCTGGGTTCAATTTGCTGGGGGGGGGGATCATCCCCCCTTCTGGTTTTGGACATCACCTGTGGTCTCTGAGTCTTTCTTACAGTGTGAACACAAAATATTTGAAAGAGGAACTTCACACACACCAAAGTTCGGGCGGAGAGGGCTGTAAAGCTCGCAGCTGGACCTGTGAACTACCTTCTCCCCCTGGGGGGACGAAGGGACAGGGTGGTGAACCGCCCCAACCTGACTGCCACCGGCTTAACCTCCGGTACCCCCTCCAAACGTGGCCCGTGTCGTGAAGGGTCTCATGTGCTCAATTTTTGCACTCAGAGAGAATCAAACCCTGGTCCCCGTTGCAACACCGCACCCTGCCCTCACACCACTATACCCTGCCCTCTCACCACCGCACCCTGTCTTCGCACCACTGTACCCTGTCCTTGCACTACCGCACCCTGCCCTTGCATCACCATACCCTGCCCTCTTACCACCGCACTCTGCCCTCGCACCACCGTACCCAACCCTCATGTGCTGACAGATAAAATCAGTTAAAAGCTGCCCATTCATGACCAGATGAACACCACGTATATGGACACAGATGACCCCCCATCACACAGGGAAAAAGGTCTTCTGTACGCAATGTTTACATTCACATCTGAATTCTGTGGGAATTGTGGGTGGGAACAAGACTGAAAGTCCTAATTCTTTTTGGGGGTGGGCAGGACCGGGACTGGAAATTCTGTCCTGCACAGACCTCTACCCTAACCCTACCCGTACCCCCTAACACTAACCCTAACCCTATATGTGCTGGAGACTTGTCTGTAAATAACAGCAGGAAACAGTTGATTAACCTTTGACCTTTGTGTGTTCAGACAAAGTGGCAGAAGGCGAGTTCATCCAGGGTGTGTTGGACAACGACACCGCCCTTCGTCTGATTCAGTATCAGCCTGTGAAATAACTGCACATGCTAACTCTGTATCATCTTCATCACAGCGTCCACACATCCACCTCATTTTTTACTCTCAAAAAGTCACCGAACCACAGTGACAAAGAGCCCACCACAAACAGAATGCTACCTGAAAGAGAACCAGAACACTGCAGTGAATAAAACAGAATGTGTTGGAGATGTTGAGGGTCAAAGGTCAGAGGAGGAGGTTAAAGGTTAATGTTTGAAGGAGTCTGTTTTTACTTCACTTTTATCTCATTGTTTCAAACATCACCTTCACCAACCCTACCCCGAACCCTTCCACTAAACACACTGTTTTTTCTGCTTCAATTTTTTCACTCTTTACATAAATATGGTGATAATTCTCACAGTAGAATTGAATGTTCTGGTAAAAACACAGTCCAGTAGATGAAATGTTTTTAATCACACCAGTGATGTGTTCTGTTATTGTTGTTGTCAATTGTTTTCAACATCGTTCTACACACGTCCTCATACTGTCTTTGTGTTTAGTCTGTGTCTTTTACAGTTGTATTATGATGTTCAACATCTGCAATACTGTTACATTTGCCATTTGAATAATTACAATAAACCAAACTGTGGTAAAGATGTTGCTCGTGTGATTATTTTATTATCGCAGTTGTGCACTGAAGGATTATGGGTAAGAGCGTAATAATTATGTTGACCTTGGTGGGGACATAATTTGATGACTTTCTCGCAAGAGACAGCAAAAAGAAATAAACAAGAATGCACCTAAAGTAGATTAAATCATGTCGTTTCTGTCACATGATAAAGGTTTGTTAATGAAAATATTTAGTCAAAATTTTCATTGAGGAAAACAACACTACAAATAGCCAGGCTGTTCCCACCAATGACGGAACTGAGGAGGGGGAAAAAAAGTACCTTTTGTTTCCCGAATGTCGTGGAATTTCACATTCAAATATTGGGATGGACATTTTAGTATCCATACTGTCCATACACAGTTATACCCCAATGATTATGGGTAATTAGACCTTCGCCACGGACAACCTCAGCGCAAGGCCTATTGAGTCTGCTGTGATGGCCAAGTGACGAAATATGCCAGGGGCGTGGTTGCCAGGGACGACTCGCACCACTCACACACACTCACACATTCACGGTAGCGAGCCGTGTCCGAGCATGTGCTCGTCACACGCACACACCGCATACTTGCTCCTGCTCAGAATGAATGGGAGTCTATGGGTCACGCCCACTCAGGGTCACTGACATGAGTGTAAGTGTGTCAAATGTGACCTCTGACCCCCTAAGGACATGGGGAAAGTCAAAAGATTTCATTCGGGGGCGAGTTCGGGGGGGTCAGAAAAACGCTATATTGTTCTTGCTTGGTTTTAGTAATAGTAATTTTAGCCAATTATAGGCCTATATCCAATTTGCCCTTCCTGTCAAAGGTTTTAGAACGAGTAATAGTTAAACAGCTGTGCCAATTCCTGCAGGATAATAGTTTATTTGAACAGTTTCAGTCTGGCTTTCGTGCCCATCATAGCACTGAAACAGCGTTAGTTAAAGTTACTAATGACTTATTATTAGCCGCTGACATCGGATTAATATCGGTCCTGGTGTTATTAGACCTTAATGTAGCCTTTGACACCATTGACCACAGTATCTTAGTGCACAGATTAGAATGTGATATAGGTATTAGAGGAGCAGCCCTCTGCTGCTTTAAATCATATTTATCTAATCGCTACCAATTTGTTCACATCAACCAACAATCAGAGTTAATTATGGCGTCCCTCAAGGGTCAGTCCTTGGGCCTATTTTGTTTACACTATATATGCTCCCTTTAGGTAACATCATTAGAAATCATTGCATTAATTTTCATTGTTATGCAGATGACACACAGCTATATTTATCGATTAAACCTGATCAGACCAGACAAATAGATAAACTAAGTACATGTGTCCAAGACATAAAAACTTGGATGAGTGCCAATTATCTTTTATTGAACCCTGAAAAAACTGAAGTCGTTATAATTGGTCCTAAAAATGCAAGAGACTCCTCCACAGGGTTCTATCCTTGGGCCATTATTGTTTCTTATTTATGTTAATGACCTAGCAGGTGCATGTCACCATCTTATTCCTTTACTTTTTGCCGATGATACAAATCTTATTGCTGTCCATACTGACTTTGCAAAATTAGTTGAATGTGTAAATTCTGACTTGCTTTCGGTCTCCGAATGGTTCCAACGCAACAAACTTACGCTTAATTTAAAAAAGTGTAATTTTATGATTTTTTGCCATGCAAATAAGAATTATCCCAAAGATCTTGCAAATATTTTTATCAATCGCTCTCAAATTTCTCAAGTTTCGTCAACTAAATTCCTCGGTGTCACGGTGGATGAAAGACTAAATTGGAGCAAACATATTGATTTGGTTTGCAAAAAAGCAATGAAAATGCTTGGCATATTTCACAAAATTTATCCACTGATAAACCCCCCTGCTTATAAATCAATATATTATAGTTTCATCTTTCCCTATTTGAGTTACTGCAATACTGTATGGGGGGCTACTTACACAACTCATTTAAATAAATTGTTGGTTGTACAGAAAAAGTATCTTAGATTAATTTCTCACTCAAACAGATATAATCCGTCAGCTGCTTTATTCATAAGCTACACCATTCTTACGATCAACAAACTCAATATTTACCAGACTTGCTTATTCATCCATAAATTCATCTACAATAAGGAACTTTTACCTACTTCTTTTCATGACTTCTTCACTATTACTGGAAATGTCCACACTTATCACACTAGACACAGTATAAGTACTCTTTATATACCTCAAATTCGAACATCCCTTCACAAACACAATATATCTTTCCATGGCCCTATGCTCTGGAGCAATCTAAGTATTTCCCTAAGATCTTTTTCCTCTTATTCTCACTTTAAAAAACAGCTTAAAGAACATCTCCTTTTATGATGGGTTTCCTCTTATTTAAAACGTTGCTTGGTTCAAAGGACTTCCGGTCCCTGTCCGAGATACAGCTTTAGGTTATATAGGTCTTCTCTCCTTGTCTCTTTTGGATAGTCTGTCATGGTCATTCTTTTTTCTCATTAGCTAACGTAGTATACGTTACATCTAAAATCTTTTTTTTCTTTTGAAAGCCATGTCATTAGCTTTGACGATACTTCATCTTTGTTGCGTTCCGAATTGTATAATTGTGTTTGTCCGTTTTTTTTTTGTTCTCCTGTTGCTTGTAAATTTGGATTTATATTGGGGGCGGAATTCTGTATAAGCCTTTCTGGCTTCATTCCTCTCCCTGCACAAATGGTCCTTTCTGTTGGTTCTGTTTGTGCTAAATAAATAAACTAAACTAAACTAAAACCTGACCAGATAGTTACTCTGGACAACTTAAGTGTAACACCCAGTGCCACAGTTAAAAATTTAGGAGTTTTATTTGATCCAGATCTTTCATTCTAAGGGTCAGGGGTCAGGGCACATTAACCAAACTTGCAGAACAGCCTTCTTTCACCTGCGCAACATTAGCCAAAATTAGGAATATTCTGTCTAAAACGACTGCAGAAAAATTAATTCATGCATTTGTTACATCACGATTAGATTATTGTAACTCCTTACTTGTAGCGTGTCCTAAATATTCCCTAAAAAGCTTCAACTGGTTCAAAATGCAGCAGCAAGATTATTAACAGGATCAAATAGAAGAGAACACATCACCCCTGTGCTCCAAACCCTTCACTTGCTACCAGTTGAGTCTAGAATTGAATTTAAAATCCTCCTCCTTACATATAAAACCATTAATGGTATGGGCCCCTCTTATCTTAAAGATGATCTGGTTCCGTACCAACCCAATAGAACCCTTCGTTCTCAGAATGCAGGTTTATTGAAAGTTCCTAGGGTTTCTAAAAGTACAGTAGGAGCTAGAGCCTTTAGTTATCAGGCCCCTGTCTTATGGAATCATCTTCCCTTTAATATTAAAGACGCCGAAACAGTCTCTACATTTAGAATTAGGCTTAAAACATTCCTGTTTGAGAAAGCCTATGGTCAGGTTAGTTAAAAATTATGTGACTCATACATCATGTATACATGATGTATGAGTCACAGTTCAGTCTAGGCCAGGGGTCTGCAACCCTGGTCCTAGAGAGCCGCTATCCTGCATGTTTTAGATGTTTCCCTCTTCCAGCACACCTGACAGACATTATCAGTCTTCCACACAGCTTGATGATAGGCTGATCATCTGAATCAGGTGTGTTGGAAGAGGGAAACCTCTAAAACATGCAGGATAGCGGCTCTATAGGACCAGGGTTGCAGACGCCTGGTCTAGGCTGCCCTAGGAGTTAGAATGCTGGGGGAAGTACAGACACTGAGTTCTTTCTTCTCTTTCTCTCCCTCACACCTGTTTCTGTCATTTTTATAACCTATCTTTCATACCAAGTCTGTTCATGACTAGTCACCTGGTGTCCCCTTTCCCCCCTTCCCCCCTGGGGGGAGTGGTGGCTCTCCTGACAGTGTCTGCGTGGGAGCCATGGACGACAGGATCTGCATTGTCTCGCCTGTGCCGACCTGTGACCCCGGACCACCGCCCCTGCCTGTCTGGACCAGCCCCCCCTCCTTCATTTATAAATGGACGTTCATCTATAGTCTATCCGTCCATGGGAGTGGATCTGTCCTTCAATGTGGTTCTCCTCAAGATTTCTTCTTTTTCCCACTGGGTTTGGAAGTTTTTTCTTGCCGAGAAGGAGGGTCTAAGGACAGGGAGAGGGTCTAAGGACAGGGGATGCTTGGGAATTTTCATGTATTTCTGTAGTTGATTGTGTTTTTGTAAAGCCCTCTGAGACGACTTTGTTGTGATTTAGGGCTTTATAAATAAAATTTAATTGAATTTAATTGGTTTCTGAATTTTTCTTTCTTTATTTCTTTCTTTATTATTATTATTATTATTATTATTATTATTTATTTTTCTTTTGTCTGCTCTTTGAGCTCTAATTTGCCCCCCTGAACATGCACGAAAACTCCCCAAATTTTGCACATACCTCAGAAGTGTGAAAAATATTTATAGGTTTCGTAAAAGTCAGCTTAGAAATGTGTCTACAGCGCCACCTAGAAAAGGTGAAATAGTTTGTATTAGGCCAGATCACACCCTAGTGAAGTTAGAGCTAAGAAAATCGGTACACATGTTCATCATATGATGATGAACAAAAACATTAATGATGACCACGCCCATAAACCAACAGGAAGTCCGCCATCTTGGATTGAAATTTGAAAAATTTTGAGTCGTCATATTCGCTGTCATCGGAATTTTTTTATCTCCTCCTAGACCGTTGTCAAATGAGCTCAAAATCGGTGAACACAATCTGGACAAGTGGGACTTCAAACGTTATCCAATTTAGTTGGAAAAGTTGCATCGTTTTTGTGCTACGCTGTCGCAGATTTTGCAAAGATTTCGGGAAAAATTACCACCACATAAATTGCTTCAGCTCGGACGTACGAACACTGATTTGGCTGAAATTTGACACAGACGTCTATCTCCCAGGTCTACATCCATTTAGCTAAAGATATTCTGATTTTGTACTATAGCGCCCCCTAGAAATGTACTTTTACTACAATGGCTGCCCCTACAAAAGATTAAATAGTTTGTATCAGGCCAGATCATGCCCTAGTGAAGTTAGAGCTACGAAAATCGCTATATGTGTTCGTCATATGATGATGAACAAAAAACCCAATGATGGCCTTGCCCATAAACCAACAGGAAGTCCGCCATTTAGTACTGAATTTTTTTTATTTTGAGTCATCATTTTCGCTGTCATTGGAATTTTGCTATCTCCTCCTTGGCCGTTTGGTCAAATTAGCTAAAAATCAGTGAACACGATCTAGATAAGTGGGACTTCAAAAGTTATCCGATTTAGTTGGAAAAGTTGCATCATTTTTTTGCTACACTGTCGCAAAATTTGCAAAGATTTCAGGAAAAATTACCGCTACATAAATTGCTTCAGCTCAAACATACGAACACCGATTTGGCTGAAATTTGACACAGACGTCTATCTCCCAGGTCTACATCAATTCAGCTAAAGACATTCTGATTTTGTACTATAGCGCCCCCTAGAAATGTACTTTTATGAAAATGGCTGCCCCTAGAAAAGGTGAATTAGTTTGTATTAGGCCAGATCACACCCTATTGAAGTTAGAGCTATAAAAATCAGTACACATGTTCGTCATATGATGATGAGCAAAAAACCTAATGATGGCCACGCCCATAAACCAACAGGAAGTCCGCCATCTTGGATTGAAATTTTTTTTATTTTGAGTCGTCATTTTCGCTGTCATTGGAATTTTTCTGTCTCCTCCTTGGCCGTTGGGCTAAATAAGCTCAAAATCGGTGAACACAATCTAGACAAGTGGGACTTCAAAAGTTATTCAATTTATTTGGAAAAGTTGCATCGTTTTTGTGCTACGCTGTTGCAAAATTTGCAAAGATTTCAGAAAAAATTACCACTACATAAATTGCTTCAGCACAGACATACGAACACCAATTTGGCTGAAATTTGACTCAGACGTCGCATGGGGAGGCGGTCGCGAGGGACGGCAAAGACCTTTGAGACTGCTTGCAGTTTTAATTTATCTTTCTTCCACAGCCATCTGTTTTTATCCATATACTTTTGTTTTTAGACCTGTTTGTATACTGTTTTTATTCTGTTTGTTAAGCGCTTTCAGAGTTTTTGAAAAGCACTGATAAATAAAATGTATTATTATTATTATTATCATCCAATGAAATGCGCAGCAGCAGTGAAGCAGCTGGAAGCTGTCTTGAGCATAGTAGGACTGGCCGTGGACAGGTTTGTCCTCATGTCCACAACACAGTACAACAGCTGTAGTCGTCATAGTTTCCAACAGTAGATACTCGATGTGAACGGCCAGGAGGCGGGGCTAAAGTCAGCAGCTGCAGATGTCGTTGCTATGGCCTGAAATATGTTACTCATATGCTGTCACGCCCTCCGCCTGTGGGGGTTCGGACCCAAACGCAGAATGAGACTCTAGAGACAGAACTGAGTACGATCAGAGAGTTTATTTTCCCCTACTTGGGGGGAAAGGGAAAAAAGGAGAACTGAGGTGTCCTCGGCAAATGCCGGTGTAAAAAACAGAACAAAAAGCGTCAGCATTAAATCCTTGGACAGGCTGAGAAAAGTAATAAACAAAAAGTCACTCTCAGGAAACGACTGGAGGAGAAAACAAAATTCACTCACAGCAAAAGACTGGAGGCGGAGACTGAGGTCGTAACTAAAACGAAACTCAAAATCACAGCAGCAGCTGGAAACGGGAGTCGGAAGGTTTGGGACTCTCAGGGAGAAACTGAAACGAAAAAGAAGAACCGGAGTTAACACGGGAGGATCGGGGACTCGAAACGACAGGAACCCGAAGGGCTGGATCATTACACCGTGGTGTCGAAATAATCTGGCGTCAGATGCAGGTAGTGGGTGAGCTTAAGTAGGAAGCTCAACCAGATGCAGCTGCGCCGCATCTCCTGGATGAGAATCAGCTGTGGGATGTGGACGAAACATGACAGACAGCAAAACAAAACAAACACGCCCCCTTGGGTCCTAACAGTACCCCACCCCCTAATGGACGCCACCTGGCGGCCTACCTGGCTTGTCGGGGTACTGTGCGTAAAAGTCCCTGAGTAACCCTGGGTCGAGGATCAGCGACCGTGAAACCCAGGAGCGTTCCTCGGGGCCATATCCCTCCCAATCGACGAGGTACTGGAATCCCCTACCCCGCCTGCGGATGTCCAGAATACCAGCCACCGTGTAAGCCGGGGAGCCGTCAATCACCCGAGGAGGAGGAGGGGGCTCGGCTGGGGGGTGATGTGGGCTGTCTACCACTGGTTTTAAAAGGGAGACATGGAATACAGGATGAACCTTGAGTGCAGCTGGCAGGGTCAGTCGGATGGCACTAGGATTGATGATCCGTTCAATGGGATATGGGCCAATAAATCGGGGAGCCAGTTTACGGGACTCCACCTGAAGCAGAAGGTCTCGGGCTGACACCCACACCTGCTGTCCCACTTGATAATCTGGTGCTGGGCGACGATGTCGGTCTGCCAGGCGTCGATTCCAAGCGGAAGTATGGGTCAGAGCGACCCGTGCCTCCCTCCACACCCGTCTCGCCCTGCGAAACTGGGCCTGGATGGACAGAACTGCCACTTCCACCTCTTGACTGGGAAACAGGAGAGTCTGGAACCCATGAGTCACCATGAAGGGTGACAAACCAGTAGCTGAACTTACCAGCGAGTTGTGGGTATACTCAACCCATGGCAGGTGTGTGGACCAGGACGAGGGCAGGTTGCAGGCCACACAGCGCAGGGAGGCCTCCAGATCCTGATTGGCATGCTCAGCCTGGCCGTTTGATTGGGGATGGTACCCAGAGGTCAGACTGCATGATGACCCCAGTGTCTGGCAGAAAGACCGCCAAACCCGAGACGTGAACTGTGGTCCACGGTCCGAGACAATATCTTACGGGATGCCGTGCAGGCGAATGACATGCCGCACCAACAGGTCCGCTGTCTCAGAGGCCGAAGGCAACTTGGGGAGGGCCACCAGGTGGATGGCTTTGGAGAACTGGTCGACAATAGTCAGAATGGTGGAATTGCCCTCTGATGGGGGAAGACCGGTAACAAAGTCCACAGCGATACAGGCCCATGGTCGCCGCGGGATGCTTAGGGGATGCAGCAAACCTGCTGGGGGTTGGTGGGAGGCTTTATTGCGAGCACAAATGGAGCAGGCGGTGACAAAGTCACAAATATCTGTGTTCATAGAGGGCCACCAGAAACGTCGTCTAATCAATGAGGTAGTGCGTCTTGAACCGGGATGACATGCGATCCTGGAGGCATGTCCCCACTGCAACACAGATGGCCTTTTGGACTCCGGAACAAAGAGGCAGCCAGGGGGACATCCATCAGGGATGGGACCTTCCTGCTGAGCGTCCAGCACCTCCTGCTCGACCTGCCACCTTATGGCTCCAACCACGCAGGAAGAGGGAATGAGGCCGTCCAACCCCCTGTCCAAGACCTCCCCCTCAATCTGGAACTGACGGGAGTGAGCGTATGGCTTCTGGTTCCAGGAACCCGGATGGTAGGTGAGGGTAAACTTGAAGCGTCCCAGGAACAGCGCCCAGCGGGCCTGTCTGGCATTAAGCCTTCGAGCGGTCCAGAGGTGGGCTAGGTTTTTATGGTCCGTCCACACGATGAACGGATGTTTGGACCACTCCAGCCAGTGCCGCCATTCTTGGAGAGCCAGAACAACTGCCAGCAACTCTCGGTCTCCAACACCATAATTCTGCTCGGCTGGGGTGAGACGCCGGGAGAGGAAGGCGCACGGGTGCAGTTTTCCATCTGCAGGAAGGCGTTGGGAGACAACAGCCCCTGCCCCTGAATCCGAGGCATCAACCTCCACCACAAACTGTAGTTCGGGATCTGGGTGAATAAGTACAGGAGCATTGGTGAACAGTGTTTTCAGGCTAGAAAAAGCAGACTGAGCAGATTGTGACCAGGTGAATGGAACCTTCGTGGAAGTAAGCTGAGTGAGAGGGGTTGCCACCTTACTGAAGTTCCGGATGAATCGGCGATAGAAATTTGCAAACCCCAGAAACCTCTGGAGCTGTTTGCGGGTTTCTGGAACTGGCCACTCGACTACCGCCTGTACCTTTTCTGGGTCAGGGCTCAGCCGTCCCTTCTCCAGCACAAACCCCAGGAAAGTGGTGCGCTCCTTATGGAAGTCACATTTGGGCAGAGGGACGTCTGGAAGCAGGTCTATGGCACAGTCATAAGGCCGGTGAGGCGGGAGAGTCCATTTCATTGGACATATTCCTTCGTGGCCTGTTTTTATTTTTTATTTCATGTAAAGTGTTTGGCACATCTAAGCACCATGAGGATGGAATATAGTTTTATTTATTTATTATATTCATCTGAATCTGATTAGTATGACGGAGTATTCGGGCCACGTGTGAAAAAAATTAAATTCAAAATTTTGACTTTAATCTCAAAATGTCAAGAATAAAGTTGAAATCAAATGTGGCCTTTAATGTCTGGTCTGTCTTTGTATCTGTCTCTCTGTGTGTCTGTCTTTGTGTCTGTCTATTTCGTAGACAGTTTAACTGTACTGTGGCTGTAGGGTCCGTGTACATTAAAATACTTTAATATTTCTAGACTTAAGTCAAGATTCTTCTACGTTTTCTTTGAACCAGCATCAATCAACCTCATCATATAAAGATCCCAGGGTCACATTGATGAGTTTATAGTTGCCATAGGTGGCATCTGTCCGTCTGTGAAATAGGTCCAGGCTGTACATATTTGGAATACACCTTTACTGTCAGTTAAATTAGGTCGTATTATAACCAAATAACCAAAATATCCCCATATAGGACATGACACCATAGAAGATGGTGCTTTAGAGTATAGTCCACTTTACTACAGTCTGTTATTAGAGTATAGTCCACTTTACTACAGTCTGTTATTAGAGTATAGTCCACTTTACTACAGTCTGTTATTAGAGTATAGTCCACTTTACTAGTCTGTTATTAGAGTATAGTCCACTTTACTACAGTCTGTTATTTGAGTATAGTCCACTTTACTACAGTCTGTTATTAGAGTATAGTCCCCTTTACTACAGTCTGTTATTAGAGTATAGTCCACTTTACTACAGTCTGTTATTAGAGTATAGTCCACTTTATTACAGTCTGTTATTTGAGTATAGTCCACTTTACTACAGTCTGTTATTAGAGTATAGTCCACTTTACTACAGTCTGTTATTAGACTATAGTCCACTTTACTACAGTCTGTTATTAGAGTATAGTCCACTTTACTACAGTCTGTTATTAGAGTATAGTCCACTTTACTACAGTCTGTTATTTGAGTATAGTCAGCGCCGTAGCTCCGCAAACGCACATAACGCGCACTGCGTAGGGCACTTTGGTGCCGGCAGGGCACCAAAAGAAATCAGGGTCGTGGGGGGAAAAAAGTGTAAATCATATTAATAATATGCGCTAATATGTTTAAACAATACAAAAACAACATAAACCAATTTTCCCGAGAAAATTGGGGGATCTGCCCCGTGCCCCTCTCTCCAGTCTCATGGTGCCCCCTCCCCTCCCAGTGGTCTGTTCGATTATGCCTCATTCGCAATTTGGTGAACACCTGTGCTGTGCGAATATGGCCTCGAAACGACAGCAAGAGTCTGGAGCTGAGAAGAGGAAAAAAAAGAAGAAGAGATGATGCAGGAAATCATCAACCTTCCTCAGCTTCCACCACAGACGTCTGCCTTGGTCAAAAGGACATGGCCCTCCACTACACATTTAATTTTTGAAAACGTTTCTTTTATTTAGTTCTGTAAGGGATAAAAAGAAAAACGACAATCAAATGACACGTAGTATGTACACAGAACAGCCTCTCGCGTGTTCTCTTGTTGTCTCTAAAATAATACACATAAACAATCATATTACATATTAAACACACAAAAACAATACAGAATACAAGAATTATATGAATTAACATTATTACTCTAACGGTCGGTTTAACGTCTCGCGCTCGTGAGACGTTAAACCCGGGCTACGACCTAGCCACTTTCCCAACCGTTATGTGTTCTAACAAGTAGAACAAACAAATAACACTTCACATTTGAACTACACTTATAAAACAATCTAATACATGTACGGAACAACTCCGACACTTGCTCTTGACCTGTAAGGGATAAAAAGAAAAAAAACAATGGCAATAAACTGACACTGCGGCACCGTAGTATGTACACAGAACAGCCTCTCGCGTGTTCTCTTGTTGTCTCACGAGATTACCCGTGCCCTTGACCAGTGTCACCAACGCGCCCTCTGCTGGTCGGAGTTGGCTACTGCATATATATATATTATATATTTTAACCCAACTATGGCTCTGTATGCCACAGGGATGTGGCTCAGAAGCTGTCATGTCTGATAGCTGATTTTGCAACAAAGAAATGCAGGTGTGTACCTCTCTAGGGCATCTCATAATTGTAAAAAATGTGTAACATAGTTACTTAAGGAAAGTGCCTTTTGTGTTCTCATTCTTATTTTTCTTATTTAATTTTTATTGTTCAACTATTATTTTTGCACTTTATTGCCAGGCTCTTTGTTCTGTGTTTGTTCTGTGTTTACAGTGTTGTTTGGTCTGTGATTACAGTTTTTACACACACCTTTTTGGATTTCTCATGTTTGTTGACAGTGTGTAAACAAATTGCACTGAGAAATTAAAAATTTTTGAAAATTGGGGGGGGCACCACAGAGCATTTGTGCTTAGGGTACCCAAATGGTTAGCAACGGCCCTGAGTATAGTCCACTTTACTACAGTCTGTTATTTGAGTATAGTCCACTTTACTACAGTCTGTTATTTGAGTATAGTCCACTTTACTACAGTCTGTTATTTGAGTATAGTCCACTTTACTACAGTCTGTTATTTGAGTATAGTCCACTTTACTACAGTCTGTTTTTAGAGTATAGTCCACTTTACTACAGTCTGTTATTAGAGTATAGTCCACTTTACTACAGTCTGTTATTTGAGTATAGTCCACTTTACTACAGTCTGTTATTTGAGTATAGTCCACTTTACTACAGTCTGTTTTTAGAGTATAGTCCACTTTACTACAGTCTGTTATTAGACTATAGTCCACTTTACTACAGTCTGTTATTTGAGTATAGTCCACTTTACTACAGTCTGTTATTAGAGTATAGTCCACTTTACTACAGTCTGTTATTAGAGTATAGTCCACTTTACTACAGTCTGTTTTTAGAGTATAGTCCACTTTACTACAGTCTGTTTTTAGAGTATAGTCCACATCTAGATGATAAATAAACGAAGATGCACTAACAATACACTAACCTGAACAAAAAAATAAATAAATAAAAATATAACTAAATAAATAAAAATAATAAAACAATGGTGCGCTAAAAGATTAAAAATCCATTGAAGGGCTTGTTGTTGTATCCCTAGTATTAGCACCATTTATAGGACGGGTGCTGCATAGCTTTCGTGGCAGGACACATTGTCAGTTGTGTGCCTCGGCATCATCGCGTGTTTCGGTCATTTAAAACAAGACACCCTCTGCCGAGGCCGGCCCACCACAGTTTGACCAGACCTGGGTGTGTGTCCCACTGCTCGCTGTTCCTGTCGCTCCATATCCCCTGGAGCCCACCTCTACTGGACGCACCCTTATTTTCCAGTCTTTGTCCTCTGCCTCAGCTGCAAGGTCAGAATAGCGCAGCTTCTTGCGTTGCTTCCTCAGTGTCATCCTCCCAGGGAACCGTCAGCTCAGTGATGTAGGCCAGGACTTAGACCAGAGGACCATGCCTGGACGCAGGGTCTCTGCAGGGAAGATCAGCCTCTGGTCCAAATCCACTCTCATCTGCCAGTCCCTGGCTGCATTCAGTGGGGACAGTTCCTCATGTGAACCCCCCCCCACCCCACTACGCTTGTCACCCTCCCACACAAACAGTAGGGGTTGCCTGTATACATTTTGGTTGCTGATGGGCATGTTGTTCATTTGTTTCCTCCTACTCTCAAGTTTGTCAGCCGAACACATGATGACTTGGTACCTGCCTTGAGTGAGGCTGGGTTTACAGCCAACCAGAATGTGCTGGAGTGTTGCAGGGCTTGTAGACATCAAATGTTGCTCTGATGATGAAACTTAGCTGGTTGGACTCCATGACCCAGAGCTGGCTCCATGTTAGTTATAGACTTTATCAGACTGTATATAGATAATATATAGACTTTATCAGACTGTATATAGATAATATATAGTCTTTATCAGACTGTATATAGATAATATATAGACTTTAACAGACTGTATATAGATAATATATAGACTTTATCAGACTGTATATAGATAATGTATAGACTTTATCAGACTGTATATAGATAATGTATAGACTTTATCAGACTTTATATAGATAATATATAATTTATAGAATGTTACAAATAAAAGTCAAATTGTGTGTGTAGTCCTTTTTCTTTTATTCTCACACAATAATAACATATTCCGCATGTTCAAAAAGTGCTCCCCCTTCCCCACCTCAGCACTTACCCCCAAAAATGTCTGTGCACGCATATGATCTCACCTTTTGTTTAAAACTACCAGTGAAAGTAGATAGAACAGATAAAACATCAAACATATGAGATTCTATTTTTATCTGATCATTTTGACATAATTTTGAAGTTGTGACAAAAACAGCTGCAATTTTAACGGTGAAATAGTGTATGTCAGTGCGCATGCTCACCACCAGAGGGCAGAGTCTGTGCACTTTCAAGTCAATCCAAACTTTTCCAACTTTTTGGATCCATGGGACCGGAGCTCTGTGGACGTGGACGCGCTTTACCACGCGGGCGCGCATCCCACCAGGTCCGCACCAGATTCACACCTGAAGCCGGAACGCCCACGTGTGCGCGCGCAGACAGGTAGTCATGAATGTAACCGTGAGTTGCGTGAGAGCCCACAGGTAACCGAACGCAAAAACCGGAACGGGACAGAACGGCCCAGGGACGACGCCTTCCTTCCCCGCTCCTCCGTCACTTTCTCCGCCCGAAGCTCCGGACGCACTAGCGGACCCTTCTGTGGACCTTTAACCGCCTCTGCTGCACTCTGCCCCGTTCTCGGCGAAGCGCGTGTCCTGGTGGAAGAAATGGAGGAACCGGAGCTTCCCAAAGAGTTGCTGGGTGAGCACACGCACGAGCTGGAAGTGCAAATTTAAAAAAAAATCAGGCTTTGAAAAATTTAACTTTTCAATAAAAACACATGAAAGTGCGCGCGCATGCGCGTGGGGTTAGTGGTATGGCAGTGTGTACTTTTTAGTTTTAGTGTTATTGTGTTTCTCGTGTGTTGTAGTGTGCATTTGTGTGTTTTTAGTATGTATGTGCTGTTTTTTGTTAGTGTTTTTAGTATAAAAGTGTCTTTTTAGGATATATTTGTGTGTTTTTAGGATATAGTAGTGACTTTTTAGGATATATTAGTGAGGTTTAGGATACATTGGCGTGTTTTTAGGACATATTGGTGTGTTTTTAGGATATATTGGTGTGTTTTTAGGATATATTGGTGTGTTTTTAGGATATATTGGTGTGTATTGATATGCCAGTGGTGTGTTTTTGGTGCCCTCAGGCTGACACCTGAGAATTCCACTTCCTTATCTGAAGGTGGAGGAGGGAAAGGTTTGGGAAGCCTCAGTGAAAAGATCGTGGCTTCAGTGAAATGGGCGTGGCTTCAGTAAAATTCCTTTGGTGTGTTAGATGTGATCAGATCTAGAAGCAGAGTTTTTCCAGATCCTTCTGTTTCATCTTCATACAAAGTCAAGAACCTTTAGTCCACCTCAGGAAGCCACGCCCCCTTTTGAGTCAAAGCCCACTTCAGTAGCGTTTACATTCCACGATAGTAGGGACTTTACAGTACCTGGTTGTCACGTTAGCATTAGCCTAACCTAACATCATGTTAGAGCACATACTGTATTACATGTGATGTTCGGGTTAGCATTAGCATTAGCCTACCCTAACCCTATCACCATGTTAGAGCACATATTACATGTGATGTTAGGGTTAGCGTTAGCATTAGCCTACTCTAACCCTATCACCATGTTAGAGCACATACTACATGTGATGTTAGGGTTAGCATTAGCATTAGCCTACTCTAACCCTATCACCATGTTAGAGCACATACTACACTGTGATGTTAGGGTTAGTGTTAGCATTAGCCTACCCTAACCTGATCACCATGTTAGAGCATATACTACATGTGATGTTAGAGTTAGCATTAGCATTAGCCTACCATAACCCTATCACATATTTAGAGCAAATACTACATGTGATGTTAGGGTTAGCATTAGCGTACTCTAACCTTATTATGATGTTATAGCATATACTACATGTGATGTTAGGGTTAGCGTTAGCATTAACCTGCCCTAAAACTAACCCTATCACCATGTTAGAGCATATACTACATGTGATGTTATGTTAGCATTAGCATTAGCCTACCCCAACCCAAACCCTATCACCATGTTAGAGCATATAATATATGTGAAGTTAGTGTTAGCATTAGCCTTCCCTAATCCTTATAGATTAAATAATTGTAAAAGGCTTCCTTAGTTTAGTTTTTTATTGGTTGTTTTAATCATTGTGTATCTTTCTCATCATTATGGTAAAGCTTTGGACATTTTCACTATTTTTGTAGTTTTTTCCCTCTACTTTTAATTCTTTATGTTGTTGATTATTTGGTTAAAGCTGTCATTCCATGGTTATTTCATAAATATTACTGTGTTCTTCATTGTTATTGAATACACTATGTGTTTATAAAAAAATCCAGTTTTTTTTTGTTTCCAGCTGATTTGTCACGGTAGAAAAATGACTTTAAGTCGAACAAGAGTTTATCGGTACTTCCTCATACGCGGTAATGAGGCTCAGAATATGTGAAAGAACACTCCCCTCTCGCTTTGTATGTACTTAGCTTTACCCAAGTAACATTCAGCTAGGTTTCATGCTGTAGCTTGTTCTGAAAACGTGTACGGCAAAATCGAGGCTTTATTCCCACAGAGAGCACGTAAAGCAGTCATGTTTGTTACAGTTTGTGCAGCAGCTACTGTGGCACCGTCTTCTGTTGTACATGCTAATGCTACTTCAGATTCGCTGCCAGGGAGGAGCTTAACCCCAGGTGGGTGGGGCTAAAGTCCATCTGACGTCAGATGGACTGTCTTTTTCTGGGTCACTGGTTCCTGATGTTGTTTAGTGTGAATGCAGTATGCAGCCAGTGTAGGTGATGAACCACTGTTAAAGGAGCATGTGTTGGTAAGTCTGGGTGAGCCATCACCATGGTAACACTGGGTGAGCCATCACCATGGTAACGCTGGGTGAGCTATCACCATGGTAACGCTGGGTGAGCCATCACCATGGTAACACTGGGTGAGCCGTCACCATGGTAACACTGGGTGAGCCGTCACCATGGTAACGCTGGGTGAGCCGTCACCATGGTAATGCTGGGTGAGCCGTCACCATGGTAACACTGGGTGAGCAGTCACCATGGTAACGGTGGCTGAGCCGTCACCATGGTAACGCTGGGTGAGCCGTCACCATGTTTTATTTATTTATTTATTTATTTATTTTTTCCCACCATGGTAACGTGGTTTCAGTGGAATGACTCCTTTAACTGCATTGACTTATTATTTTCCATTTTTTTCTTTTGCGTCAGTCTCGTGTGTGACTGACATGTGGGATCGCGTGTTGTGATGGATATGTGGGCGGGGCCTACTGACCACCCTGTGTGTGTGTGTTGCAGAAAGCGTGCGGGAGGCGGTGGGTCGGGGGGTGAAATTGAACCTGAGGAGACGGGTACAACTGGAGGTCAAAGGTGACAAAGTGGAGAACAGAGTCCTGGTAAGTACTGACACACCCACATGAGCAGAAGTAGAGAACACCCACAGGGCGGCTGTGGCTCAGTTGGTAGAGTGGGTCGCCCAATGGCCGAGAGGTTGGCGGTTTGAGTCCTAGCTCTGGCTGTCCAGATGTCGACCTTAGAAACCTACTGGTGTATGAGTGTGTGTGAATGGGTGAATGTGAAGCTAATGTAAAGAGCTTTGAACCATGAAGGTGGAACAACTATAGAAGTGAAGAACATTTAACATTTACCACATGAGCAGAAGTAGAGAACTACAGTAAACTGCTGTAAACTACACAAAAGAATGAATTACAATGAAGGAATTAAATCAATTGTATAAAAAGTGAATGAACAGATAAATTGAGTTTCGTTAAATCAACAGATTCACTCTATTGTTACTTTTTTAAATTCCTTTTCTTTTTTCTTTCCCTTTGATCACATTCCTGCAGCAGAAGTTAGGACATGTCTGAACACACACACACACACACACACAGTTATTGCAGTGAGGTGAATATTTCACAATAACCTGTGGAAAGGTTTTATTTTTACTCCCTGTTTTAACACTAGTGGTTTACAGACCAGACCACTGTTACCACGGTAACAACATCAGCTTACTTTACAGTACTATGGTGGATTACAGTGTAAGGTTTCACAGCATAACAACAAACAAATGTATTATATCTTGTATCTTTATTATATATATATATATATATATATATATATATATATATATATATATGTATATATGTATATATATATATATATATATATATATATATATATATATATATATGTATATATGTATATATGTATATATATATATATATATATATATATATATATGTATATATATATATATATATATGTATGTATATATGTATGTATATATATATATATATATGTATATGAATGTATGTATATATATATGTATATGAATGTATGTGTATATATATATATATATATATATATATATATATATATATATATATATATATATATATATATATATATATATATATATATGTGTGTGTGTGTGTGTGTTCATGAAGTCCTTGACCCCTGACCTGTCAACTGACAGACCCCTGATCTGGTCAACGGTGTGATGTCATTTTTCAATAAATGATGAAATCACAATTTAAATCTGTTTAGAATTGAAGAAGTGATATTAGTGAATTGCAGAAGACGGACGAATTCGCGATGACAAGAAGTCATCGCGACTTCGTCCAGAGGAGCTAAAAATGTGGGAGTAGTAGTGTTTGGGTTTTATTTTTTCAGGTATTTGCTGTTTGTTTGTGTTGATGTTATTGTTTTTTTTCAGGCGTTGGCGTCATATCGAGCGTATCTTCTGACCACAAGAGTTCCATCAAAGGTCAGTTTAAACACCTGTTGTTGGTGTTAGCATTTTAGCATCTTAACATTTTACTGGTTTTATCGTCTCTTTATTATTTGTGGATTTGTTTATTTAAAGAAAATAATGTATTTATTTTTGACCTCCATGAAGGATGTTATGTTTTACCATACATTTGTTTTTGTTTGTTTGTTAGTAGATGAAATGTTTGACCTTAACGTCAATGGTATATTTGCTAAATGTTTGAGCTTGACCTTAAAGTCAATGGTATA
>CM035793.1:1019111-1036611 GCA_020466265.1 Siphamia tubifer
CTCTGTACTACATACTCTGTACTGCATCCTTGGTACTACATACTCTGTACTGCATACTCGATAATACATACTCTGCACTGCATACTCGGTCCTACATACTCTGTACTGCATACCCTGTACTGCATACCCTGTACTGCATACTCAGTATTACATACTCTGTACTGCAGACTCGGTACTTCATACTCTGTACTGCATCCTTGGTACTACATACTCTGTACTGCATCCTTGGTACTACATACTCTGTACTGCATACTGGGAACTACATACTCTGTACTGCATACTCTGTAGTACATACTATGTACTACATACTCTGTACTGCAGACTCTGTACTGCAGACTCTGTACTGCAGACTCTGTACTGCATCCTTGGTACTACATACTCTGGACTGCATACCCTGTCCTGCATACCCTGTCCTGCATACCCTGTACTGCATACTCTGGACTGCATACTCTGTACGGCATACTCTGTACTGCATACTGTGTACTGCATAGTCTGTACTGCATACTCAGCCATCAGACAGTTTGCAAGGTGTTGACACTGTAGCGTACTACTAGCCAAGCCACGCTAGCTCCTCCTACCCTGAAACTGGTCGACCAATCACAGTGAAGTATAGAGTCAGAGGGCGGGCCTAACAAAGTAAACAACCATAGAAGAACAACAACAGGTGTAGATTTCCTTTTATCACAGATGAGTGAAGAATGTGAGAAAACGTCAACAATCTTTAAATTCTTTTTACAGAAGCGACAACAGTCATTCAGCTCCATAATCCACCATTTTGTTTAGTCATTCCTAACTTTCTCCAGACTCCTCCCTCAACTTTCCGGCACTCTAACTACGTCATCCTAAAGATTACACTGATTGGTTGTAGTACCGTCCTATTGCATACAGAGGATTTGAAAGACAACCTTTTAGCCCCGCCTCCCCTGACTATGAAGCACCACTAGACCCATACATGGAGTGAATAGAGATAGCACTGCTAAGCTAGGATAGGCTAGGCTAGGCTAGCATACTACATGATAATTGCACTCTTATCTGAGCAAAAATGCACAGGCTGATGGTGATTTGACTCGAACTAGAATTTTTACTTCATTTTTTTTTCTGAAAAACTGAAATTGAATTTATGTTTTTAAGGTGGAAACGTCTTTTAATTTCCTGGATATTCAAGGAATCAGCAACAACAAACCCAACCAGGTAAAAGTTCTAACTAATCCAACCAAGTGGATCCAGAATCTATATCCAGAATCTGAATCCATTCCTGGTCTTGGTCTCCACAGCTGGTCCTAGACTTGGACCGTGGTTCGTGGATTCTGCGTCTGCGATCGACATCTGAGGTTGATGAGGTCATCGCTTACATCGGAGGAAGTTTACATCGGATCTGTCCTGGAAGTTCGGCAGTGTACGAAAAAAAAAACACTCCACATACAATGTTATAAATACAATATATAAATATGATATATGATTGTGATATATGAATATATTATTTGTATGTTTTACATATTCGTATTTTAATTTCTGTATCTAGTTGGTATTCGGGTTAATGATTGTTCATATATTATTCATGTATTGTTTGTATATTATTGGAATATCCATATATTTTTCATATATTCATATATTTTTCGTATGTTTTTCATATATAGGTATATTTTTCGCATATTTTTCATACATTTTTCGTATGTTGTTTGTATATTTTTCATATATTTTTCATATGTTGTTTGTATATTTTTCATATATTTTTCGTATGTTGTTTGTATATTTTTCTAGGGGTGTTTTCCTCTCTGAACTTTGGAGAGGAAAACACCCCTAGAGTCTGCGAGAGCGGGGGCGAAAGATGACTCATTGGATGATAACTCGGTAATTGACCCTGGAACGAACACGACGACGAATCAGATAATCAGCACTGAAAAAGCAACATCGGCTGAATGACAAGAACGCCAAGTATGTAGCTGTGGCTGGTCCAAAGTAACCTCCATCAGAGGCCTAAAAATACATCAAGGGTGGATGAAGTGCTTGAAGAAAATAAGGCCAGGACCTCGCATTGATCAATATCTGTTGAGAGAAAGGTCAAGTAAGGCGAGTAAAGCCCGGCGGCAGGATCTAACCCACAGTCCACCAACAATGCCTCCCAAGTCCAGAAGGCAGAAAGATATTGAGTGCCTGATCAAAGAGAGAAGGGACTTGAGGAAGCAATGGAAGAGAGCCTCACTGGAAGAAAGCGCAGGCATTGACCTCTTGCAAATAGAACTGAAGGGACACCTGGGAAGACTGCGGAGAGCTGAAAATCTCAGGACTCAACGCAAGAGGAAGGAAAGAATGAGAACATCCTTCTACAGGGACCCCTTCAGGTTTGTGAAGGGACTCTTCAACAAGGAAAAGAGTGAGTCACTTAAGGTGCCAAAGACAGAACTTGAAGACCACCTGAAAACCAATCATACAGACAACCATAGATTTGAACAGAGGGAGATACCAGCAGACATGCCACCAATTCCTCTACCAGAACACCAACTGGATGTGAAGTTGAAGTTGAGGAAAACGTGAGGAAGGCAATGGCAGCTTCAGCCCCAGGAACAAATGGAGTACCGTACCGGTTGTATAAGAACACCCCAAACATCTTACGCTTCCTATGGAAGCAAATGAAGATGATGTGGACGAAGCAAACCATCCCAAAAGTGTGGCAAAGAGCTGGGGGAGTGGTAATCCCCAAGGAGAAGAATGCCTCAAACATTGATCAATCCTGGCAGATCAACCTGTTGAATGTTGAAGGGAAAATCTTCTTTAGCATCGTTGCAAAAAAGATGACAACATACCTGAAACAAAACAACTTTAATGATACATCTGTGCAGAAATCTGGAATACCTGGTTTTTCAGGATGCTTGAAGCATACAAGCATGATATGGCATCAAATCCAATCTGCCAAAAGGGAAGGAAGAGACCTACATGTCTTATTTCTGGACCTGGCCAACAATTTAGGATCCATCCCTCATTCTCTCATATGGGCAGCCTTCAACTTCTTCCATATCCCAAATACCATCACAAACCTGGTGAAAAACCACTCCCAAGATCTGCAGTTCTGTGTAAAAACAAAAGAATACACAACATCATGGCAAATTCTGGAGGTTTGCAATAATGGCTGGATGCACCATCTCCCCACTAGCCTTCACCATGGCAATGGAGGTGATCATTCGAGATTCCAAATGGGTTGTGGGGGGAGAATGTCTGACGTGTGGAAAGCATCTACCTCCCATCCGCGCTTACATGGATGACATGACCACCTTAACCTCAACTGTTGCCTGCACCAAACACCTGCCGAGGAAGCTTCATGCCAACATTACACGGGCACGGATGAAGTTCAAACCCAGCAAATCCAGGAGCATATCCATTGTCAAGGGGAAACTCACCAACCAGAGGTTCCACATTGGGAATACACCCATTCCATTGGTGTCGGAGCTACCAGGTCGATCGTATGATGCACGTCTCAAAGACTCAGAGTGATCAACTGAGGGAACGAACCATCAAAGGGCTTGTCAGCATAGACAAGACAATGCTTCCTGGAAAGTTGAAACTGTGGTGTCTGCAGTGTGGATTGCTACCCCACCTGATGTGGCCCCTCAGTGTATGAGATACCCATGAATAAAGTCGAGAAACTGGAGAGAGCAGTCAGTTCATACATCAAGAAATGGCTCGGCCTCCCACGATGCCTTAGGTAACATTTGCTTGTTTGGACATGGTGCGTTGCAGCTGCCCATCTCTAGTCTCATAGAAGAGTATAAGTGCACCAATGTGAGGCTGAACATGACCCTGACTGAGTCTCAAGATGAAACGATCCAGGTGGCTGCTCCCAGGTTGGAAACTGGGAGGAAATGGACCTCAGCTGAGGCAGTACAGCAAGGCATGGGGACATTGTGGGGCAGGTCCAGCACGGAAGAGGTGGACTCATGTGGCACAAGGCTACAGCAGCTCAAAAAAGAAAGCTGGTGGTTGCACAGGTTCAGCAACAAGAGGAAGCAGACAGATGCACAAAAGCAGTGGCACAGTCCAAGCAGGGTCAGTGGACCACCTGGGAAAACTGGAGCATCATAAACTCACATGGAAGGATCTTTGGGAAATGGAAGGAAGCCAAATTAGCTTCATCACCAGAGCCACCTATGATGTTCTTCCCTCACCCAAGAACCTAAACCAATAGTTTGGAGAAGATCCTTCTTGTGTACGCCTGCAACACTGAATCATATCCGCACCGGCTGCAAAACAATCCTGTCCCAAGTCCGCTACACCTGGAGACACAACCAGGTCTTAAGACAACTGGCAATCTCCCTGGAAGGAAGGAGAAGGACCAACAATGCCCTCCCTCCCCCAATGCCTGGAACCCAAACGCAACCACATTCGTAAGAGCAGGAGAGCTTCCAGCAAAATCATCTGCAAGAATGGAGAAAACCCTCCTCGATGCTGCCCAGGATTGGAGGATGCAGAAGTTAGTCTTTCCGCCTGAGATCCTTTCAACAAGTCTCAGGCCAGACCTGGTCATGTGGTCAACCTCCCAGAAGATTGTGCTCATTGTTGAGCTAACTGTGCCATGGGAGGCAGAGGTTGGCGAAGCATATGAGCGAAAACTAATAAGATATGCGGACCTAGCAGTTGAGGCAGTCAAACGCGGCTGGCGTGCCCGGGTATTTCCAGTCAAGGTTGGGTGTAGAGGCTTCATTGCTAGGTCTACAACCAAGTTTTTAAAGGAAATGGGAGTACGAGGACAAGCCTACAGACAAGCCATCAGATCCTTATCAGAGGCTGCTGAGCGAAGGAGCAGATGGATATGGATCAAGAGAAGGGACCCAAGCTGGGCTGCAAACAAATGACCACCTAGGGGGGAAAAGCAGAGGGGGGCACACCCGGGACGCCAGGTGTTGCTGTTGAGCCCTCTGGAGGTGTCGTGGGCCTACCAATGAAACACCAATGAAGGAGGGTGCCCACCTGATGACCCCAGTGATGCAAACCCCCCCCGATCCCATCCCACTCAACTCCAAGTGCTGATAATCCAAGGGATTGTACCATCTAGTCCTATGAGCTCAAGCATATATTTTTAGTATGTTGTTTGTATATTTTTCATATATTTTTTGTATATCATTGAAGGAAGCTGCTGCGGAAGTTGAGTCTCAAACCTCTGGAGCGAACGACGCTTCTTCAGGTCATTTGGGACGAACAGGGATCAGCTGACCCAGGACCATGTGGTAAATCCCCGTCCACCCCTCTCAGACCATGCCCTCTACACCCCCCCCCCCTCAGTCCACACCCTCTAAACCCATCAGACCACGCCCCTTGTTCTTTGTTAACCTAAAGGTGGTGTTTGTTTTCAGGAGGTTTCTCTCTTCAGTACCGCTGTGTTTGTGACCATCTGGGTTTACCGTACCGAGAGGAGGTCCAGTGGGTCAGTACAGATACCACACTGATACTGAACTGATAGTGACCGATAGTGTAGAAATAGTGCAGTAATAGTATAGTAATATTGCAGTAATAGTGTAGTAATTTTGCAGTACTAGTGTAGTAATAGTGCCGTAATAGTGTAGTAATATTGCAGTACTAGTGTAGTAATTGTGCCGTAATAGTGTAGTAATAGTGCAGTAATAGTGTCGTAATAGTGTCGTAATAGTGCAGTAATACTGCAGTAATAGTGTAGTAATAGTGTAGTAATAGTGCAGTAATAGTGTCGTAATACTGCAGTAATAGTGTAGTAATAGTGCAGTAATAGTGTAGTAATAGTGTAATAATAGTGTCGTAATAGTGCAGTAATACTGCAGTAATAGTGCAATAATAGTGCAGTAATAGTGTGTTTTCCATCAGGACGTGGACACCATCTATCTGACCCAGGACAGCAGAGAACTGAACCTGCAGGACTTCATCCATCTGGACAACAGGTACTGACAGGGGGTGGAGCTTAGGCCAGACAGCAGGGGGTGTGGCTTAAAGTGGTGTCCCTTTAAAATCAGCTGTTCTTTTCTTTTTTCTTTTTCTATTAATTTTCTTTTTACTTTTATTTTTTTCGTTCTTATTCTTCATTTTTTCGCTTATTTTGTTTCTGTTCCTTCTATTTTGTTTTTTAGAGATTTGGTTCCAATCATCGCCGTCCTAGAGTTCAACCAGTGGTTCAACAAACTGTCAATCAAAGACTATAAACTGGTACTACATTACCCACAAACTGGTACTACATTACCCCTTGTGGGTACAGGGTTTAAGGGGTCTTTAAGGGTAAAAGGTCATCTTTTAAGGGGTGTTTAAAGGTGTTTTCTTCAGCCCACAGACGTGTGTGACCACATTCTTCAAGTCGTGGCTCGGTCCAGTCGACTGGAGGAGCTGGTTCTGGACAACGCTGGACTACGAAGGTCAGAGGTCACATGAGGTTAGAGGTGTCATTAGGTCAGAGGTCACATGAGTTCAAATGTCATATTAGGTCAGAGGTCACATGAGGTTAGAGGTGTCATTAGGTCAGAGGTCACATGAGTTCAAATGTCATATTAGGTCAGAGGTCACATGGGGTTAAAGGTGACATTAGGTCAGAGGTCACATGAGGTTAAAGGTGACATTAGGTCAGAGGTCACATGAGGTTAAAGGTGACATTAGGTCAGAGATCACATGGGGTTAAAGGTGGCATTATGTCAGAGGTCACATGGGGTTAAAGGTGACATTAGGTCAAAGGTCACATTATGTTAAAAGTGATATTCGGTCACATGACGTCATACTAGGTCAGAGGTCACCCTGAGGTCACATGACCCGTTCCACTAAAACTGTTTTTCTTCTGCAGTGACTTTGCTCAGAAACTGGGCGGAGCTTTGTCACATAACCCCGCCTCCTCACTGCACAGCCTGAACCTGGCCAACAACTCATTGGAAGACAAAGGTCACATGCACACACATGACTGATCTGCGAGGTTGAATAAGGTCATGTGACTCCTGCATCCTCTACAGACCATATATGGACACTTTAATCAGCTATTTTCTTCTGCAGGTGTGTCGTCTCTCAGTCTCCATTTGTCCAAACTTCCTCTGGGTCTGAAACAACTGAACCTGTCCAAGACCTCCATGACTCCTAAAGGTTGACCTACACCTCTCCTCTCTCCTCCTCATCCTCCTCCTCTCTCTTCCTCCTCCTCCAGGTGTAAACAGTCTGTGTCAGGCGTTGTGTTCTAATCTTCTCCTCCTCTCCTCCTCTCCTCCTCTTCCTCCTCCTCTCCTCCTCTTCCTCCTCCTCTCTCTTCCTCCTCCTCCAGGTGTAAACAGTCTGTGTCAGGCATTGTGTTCTAATCCCGCCATCGCCTCCTCTCTCACACTCCTCGACCTTTCAGGAAACTCGCTCCGAGGAGAGGACTTGCAGGTGCGAAGCAAAGCCACACCCACATAACACTCAAAGCCACGCCCACACAATGTTCAAAGCCACGCCCACATAACTTAAATGTGTGTGTTTCTTCCAGAACCTTCACAGTTTCCTGAGTCACAACAACTGTGTGGAGACACTGGATCTGTCCAACAGTGACTGTTCCCTGGAGCAGGTACAGTTCAGGCCAAAGGTCACACACACACACACACACACACACACACACACACACACACACATACACATTTGTAAACATTAGAACTTGATCTGCTGTAAAAACCTTAATTTAAAGGAACTTAAATAGTTCTGTGTGGGTGTGTCCTGTTACCCTGTGTGTGTCACATGTCCTGGTTTTTCTGCAGGTGTGTTCGTCGCTGCTCATTGGCTGTCTGAAGCGTCTGTCCATCCTCAACATGTCCAGGAGTGTCTTCTCTCACAGGTCAGAACAGCGTGACTGTGCTGTTGTCGTGGTGATATTGATGATGCTGTTGCCATGGTGACAGTGACTTGTGTTCTGACACAGGAAAGTGAAGGAAGTGTCTGCGTCCTTTAAACAGTTCTTCAGCAGCTCACTGGCTCTGACAGCTGTCAATCTGTCTGGGACCCGCCTCCCCCTGGAGGCACTCAAGTAAGGACACACCCCCAAATACAAATAGGACAGTACATATAGTACAAATAGTGCAGTACATACAGTAAAAATACTGCATTATACACAGTCCAAATACTGCAGCACACAGTACAAATACTGCACTACATAGAGTATAAATACTGCACTACACACAATACCAATACTGCAGTACACACAGTACAAATACTGCAGTATCAGTGTGCATTATCAGGACAAGTATAAAGTATAAATACTTATGAGTAAAATTAAAATCAAAGTGGGCGGAGCTTAACTAGTATCTTGTGTACTTCCTGTGACAAATAAAAAGCCACACCCACTCAGACACGCCAACTGATGATGTCATAGTTCAGAAGTAAAAACTCTGACTGACAGACAGGTAACCCCGCCTCCACACAGGCCCCGCCCTCCACACAGGCCCCGCCCTCATAAGATGTGATGCTCCTCGTCCTCCTCATCTTCCTTCTCTTCCTCGTCTTCTTCCTCCTCTTTTTCCTCCTCTTTCTCTTTCTCTTCTTCCTCCTCTTCCTCCTCTTTTTCCTCCTCCTCTTATTCCTCTTCCTCCTACAGGTCCTTGTTGTTGGGTCTTGGCTGTAATCCAAACCTCAGTGATGTCTCCCTGGACCTGAGCTGCTGTGAGGTGACACCTTTGACCTTCTGTGTGTGTGTGTGTGTGTGTGTGTGTGTGTGTGTGTGTGTGTGTGTGTGTGTGTGTGTATTCCTATCTTCATGAGGACATTGATATGTTTCTACATATATATATATATATATATATATATATATATATATATATATATATATATATATATATATATATAAAGTGTGTGTGTGTGTATATATGTATGTATGTGTGTGGTCTCCCACTTATCGAGGTCATTGGGGTCAGCAGCCTCAGGGTCGGAGGTCATTGGGGTCAGCAGCCCAGACTTCCCTAACCCCAGCCAACACAGGGGTATTCAGGGGAATCCCAAGGCATTCCCAGGCCAGCCCCGAGATATAATCCCTCCAGCGTGTCCTGGGTCAGCCCCGAGGTCTCCTCCCACATGGACATACCTGGAACACCTCCCCAAGGAGGGTTAGGAGGCATCCTCATTAGATACCCCAGCGACCTCAGCTGACTCCTCTGGATGTGGAGGAGCAGCAGCTCTACTCCGAATCCCTCCCAGATGTCTGAGCTTCTCACACGATCTCTAAGGCTGAGCCCCGCCCACCCTGCAAAGGAAACTTATTTCAGCCACTTGTACCCGTGATCTCATTCTTTTGGTCATGACCCAAAGCTCATAACCATAGGTGAGGGTCTGAATGTAGATCGACCAGTAAATCGAGAGCTTCACCTTCTGACTTAGCTCCTTCTTCACAGATCAATTTAACACCTGCACCTTCTGGCTTAGCTCCTTCTTCACAGATCAGTTTAACACCTGCATTACTGCAGATGCTGCACCAATCTGCCTGTCGACCTCCTGCTCCATCCTTCTGTCACTCATGAATAGACAAGTTCACCACCCGTTTCCGCTTTACTTCCTGATTATGCTGTTCACTTCCTTTTTGGCAGCCTCCGGTTCACTTTACATATTAACACCGAGTGATTTAGTCAGAAAAATTATGGGCGACGACAAGCGGAAAAGTGGTTCGGGAACTACGTGTGCTATCGTTGGATGTAGAAGCTCAAGAAAACAGCTAAATGAGTGGTTAGAGAGTGTTTTAACCACAAAGAGGCAATGTCCATGTCCTCCTTTGTTATAATTTTTTCGCAACAGACTCTGAATCACGCGCCTGGGTGAAGGCATTAAATCTAAAGAATCCACCACGCCATGTTTTTATGTGTTCCCATCACTTTGTGGACAAAATACCAACCCAGGATAACCCGTTTCCAGAGTTATTTTTGGGATACACCGGCCTTGCACAGCCGAAGAGGCTACGACTCACCCAGCTGACTACTAACTTATTTCCCCAAAGTGACTTAAACTTCAATCTGATGGTAAGTTCAGCAACTTTAGCTATGAAATGAAAGCTTTAGTTATGAAACTGTCAATACTGTTAATTGTGAAGTTGTCATACACGAACATTGCCACCGGTGTTTTGCTAAAACAGCTTATTAGCATATAAGCTAATGTTCATAGACAGTAGAGCTGTATGTGTTCGTTTGATTGACAGGTCGCCTACAGTGCTCCGTGTGTGGGGTTGTTAAACGTCCCTTGAAAAACGGGATCGTACCATATTAAAAAACAAGCTGACGTCCAGTATTGAGCTGAACTTAAGCAAGACGAAATACTTATTTTGCCATTGATGATTACATAAAAAATCAGAGGTCTGTAAATCTGATGGGATTTGCCACAGTGTCCTGTATTTCCCCTCACGGAGTTGATCAGCCCTATCCCTGTGTGTGTGTGTGTGTGTGTGTATGAGAGAGAGAGAGTAAATGTATTATTATATATTAGTGCTTAAATGCAGATACTGATACGCCTCAGAGGCTGTCAGATTGTCCATAGCTTTCCTGTCTATTGCAATAGAGTCCATGAAATACGCAGAAATCTTGCTGTAAGGTACGGTGCGCCACGTCGTCATATTATCCTCCAGGTCTGCACCACATTCAGGTGGTCCATAATAACTCCATCTCCAGACAAAGTACTAAAACTATGTTCCCAGGACATTATAGCTCACAAAACGCTAGCCATCGAAGTCTGTTCGTATCTTACGGACAGAAGTAGCTTGCATATCTGGATAGTAATGGCAGCGCCCAGGGTTTGTGGCGTGAACTTGTCTATAAGATCCCAAGGTACTTAAACTCCTCCCCCTGTAGCATGACCTTCCCCCCGACCCAGAGAGGTCACTCTATCCTTTTTTGTCTGAGGACTATGGCCTCAGATTTGAAGGAGCTGATCTTCATCCCAGACGCTTCCACTCTATTGCGAACTGCTCCAGCAAGAGGAGGTCACTCCTCGATGGAGATAAGAGGACCACATCATCTGCAAAAAAAACAAGATCCTCCTGCCACCGAACTTGACCCCCCTCCCCCACCGCCTAGAAATTCTGTCCATAAAGGTTATGAACAGAACCGGTGACAAAGGGCAGCCCTGGTAGAGTCCAACCCTCACTGGGACATGGTCCGACTTATTACCAGGTATGCAGTGCAGACTCTCGCGCCTTTGGTACAGGGACTGAATGGCCCCCAGTAGGAGACCATCCACCCCATACTCCTGGAGTACCCCCCACAGGATAATTCTGGGGACACGGTCATGAGCTTTTTCCAAATCCACAAAACACACGTGGACTGGTTGGGAAAACTCCCATGCCTCCCTCTAACACCCCTGCGAGAGTAAAGAGCTGGTCCACTGTTCCATGCCCGGGACAAAAACTACATTGCTCCTCTTCGATCTGAGTTTCGACCACCAATCGTACTCTACTTGCCAGCACCATGGAGTAGACCTTACCAGGGAGGCGGAGGAGTGTGATCTCATGATAGTTGGAGCACACCCTCTGGTCCCCTTTCTTAAAGATGGGAACCACCACCCCAGTCTGCCACTCCAGAGGCACTTCCCCCGATGTCCATGCAATTTTGCAGAGACGTGTCAACCAAGACAGCCCGACACATCCAGAGCTTTGAGATACGCAGGGCAGATTTTGTCGATCCTCGGGGCTCCACCGCTGTGGAGTGACTTCACTGCCTCAGCGACTTCTGCCCCGAAGATCAAACCATCCTTCCCTCGGACTCCCAGCTCTGCTTCCATTCCAGCATGTGGGATGGAAGGGATGGATGGATGGGATTGGTGGGATTGAGGAGCTCCTCAAAGTACTCCTTGTACCGTCCAACTATATCCTCAGTTGATGTCAGCAGCTCCCCACCCGCACTGTAAACAATGTGGGCAGATTTCCGTCTTCCCTACCTAAGGTGCCGGACAGTCTGCCAGAAGTTCTTTGGAGGTAGTCTTGCTCCATGGCCTCACCGAACTCCTCCCATGCCCCAGTTTTTGCCTTGGCGACCACTGCAGCCACAGCCTGTTTGGCCCGCTGATACCAGTCAACTGCTTCCAGAGACCCACAGATTCACCAATCACTGTAGGACGGTTACAGCCACAACTGGCCCCGCCTACCTTCCAGCCACAGCTAACTACAGCCACTTCGGCAATGGTGGAGTGGAACAGAGCCCATTCAGACTCAATGCACCCCTCCAACCTCGGCACGTAAGTGAAGCTCTGCCAAAGGTGTGAGTTGAAGATGTGCCTGACAGGTTCTTCCGCCAGGCATTCCCAGCAGACCCACAGTACTCATTTGGGTCTTCCAGGTCGGTGTGGTGTCTTCCCCTGCCACCTGATCCATCTCACCACCAGGTAGTGGTCGGTTGACAGTTCAGCACCTCTCTTCACCAGAGTGTCCAAAACATGCAGCCGCAGGTCTGATGATACGACTACAAAGTTGATCATTGACCGGCAACCTAGGATGCCCTGGTGCCAGGGCATCCTTATGTTTGAACATGGTGTTAGTTATGGACAAACTGTGACTCGCACAGAAGTCCAATAACTGAACACCACTTTGGTTTAGAGCGGACAGACCGTATTTCCCAACCACCCCCTTCCAGGTCCCCCAGTAGGACAATATAGTCCCCGTTGGATGTGCTTTCCAGCACCCGTCCCAGGGAGTCCAAATAGCGTTGGTATTCTGACCTGCTGTTTGGTGCATATGCACCGACATCAGTCAGTACCTGTTCCCCGACCTGGAGGAAGCAACGCTTTCATCCACTGGGGTAAACCCCAACATGCAGAGATCCTGGGGTCGAACAAAAAGCCCACCCCTGACCTCTGCCTCAACCTTGGGGCAACTCGAGCAAAGAACAAGGTCCAACCCCTCTCAAGGACTCGGAGCCGAAGTTATGTGTCGAGGCGAGGCCGATAATGTCCAGACGCTAATGCTCAGCCTCATCCATTAGCTCCCGCTCCTTCCCCGTCAGAGAGGTAACATTCCAAGTTCCTAAAGCTAGCTTCTGTAATCGGGGTTCGGTCCGCCAAGGTCCCTGCCTTGATCTGCTGCCCGATTCACGGAGCACCGGACCCTTCTGCCTCCACTCGCAGGTGGTGAGCCCACGAGACGACAACGCTATGTCATGGATTTGGGCTGGAGCTGACCGGGCCCCATGGGTAAAAACGTGGCCACCAAGTACTCACCCACAGATGCCAGCCCTGGCTCCAGGGTGGGGCCCCGGTAACCCTCCAGGCCGGGTACAGAGGGTCTTTGAACCGCTCTTAGTTCGACTCTTCATCTAGGATCAGTCCGCCGTGGGAGAGGCGGGGTCTCCCATGACAACATGGCCCTCAAACTCCTCCACCACCATAAGGTGGTGGTTTATTTATTCAATAATTTTTATTTATTTTGAAGTTTTGTAATTTTCATCATTTATTTTTCCTTGTATTTTGTTTTAGTGAAAAAAGATAATTACTTTTTTAGTAATTATTTTTCCTGTATTTTTTGGTATTTATTGACTATTTTCATTTATTTTGAAATTATATTTTTAAAAATATTTTATCTTTTATTTTTCTTATTTTTATTTACTCATTCATTTTTATAAATTTTTTTAAACCTCATGAGACATTTAAACGAGTGTCTGTGTGTGTGTCAGTTGCGTGCAGGAGGCTCTCAGATTCTGGAGGGCTGCATTGCTGAGATACCGAACATCACCAGTCTGGACATTTCTGACAACGGTGCGTTCAAGTTCCACTCAGACATAGTTTTTTTTTTATTATTTTTTTTTATCGTATTCAGGTTTGGACATGGAGTTGACAGTGGTGCGTTCAGGGTCCATTCAAATTTAGTTTTTCATATGTTCAGGTTTGGACATGGAACTGATAGTGGTGCGTTCAGGGTTCACTCAAACGTAATTTTTTTTTTTATGTATTCATTTTTGGACATGGAGCTGACAGTGGTGCATTCAGGGTCCACTCAGACGTAGTTTTTTAAAATTGTATTCGGTTGTGGACATGGAGCTAATTGTGGTGCGTTCAGGGTCCACTTAGATGTACTTTTTTTTATGTATTCATGTTTGGACATGGAGCTGAGAGTGGTGCATTCAGGGTCCACTCAGATGTAGTTTTTTTTTTTATTGTATTCAGGTTTGGACATGGAGCTGAACACGCTGCTGGTGTGGTTAGCTAAAAACCGTTCCATTCGACACCTGGCGCTGGGGAAAAACTTCAACAACATTAAATCCAAGTGGGTGTAGAAACGCACACAAACACAAAAGAACAGTTTTATGTTTTTCCATCTGACCTTGAACGCTTCATATCATTAAAACACATTATTATTGGAGCTGATTTCAGTGGGTGGTGTTGGGTTACAGTCAGATGACCAACACTTCCTGTTTCCTTCAGGAACTTGGCTCCGGTTCTGGACAACCTGGTCCTGATGATCCAGGATGAGGAGTCTGTGAGTCCACTTAGTCCTGTTTAGTCCAGTCCAGTTGTGGTTCTAACTTCATCATGTCTTTCACTGAATATAAACTCATTCTTCCTCCATTTTTACTCCTCTTTCAACCCCCACCCCCAGCCGTTGACCTCTCTCTCATTGGCTGACTCACGTCTGAAGGCGGAGCTGTCCATGGTGCTGAACGCTCTGGGCAGTAACACGTCTCTGACCAGTTTGGATATTAGTGGAAATGTGATGGGAGACCTGGGAGCCAAGATGTTATCTAAAGCTCTACAGATTAATACTAAACTGAGGTGAGGGGGAGGGGCCAGGGGTGGAGCTACAATGTTATCTAAAGCTCTACAGATGAATACTAAACTGAGGTGAGGGGGAGGGGCTAGGAGTGGAGCCACGATGTTATCTAAAGCTCTACAGATGAATACCAAACTGAGGTGAGGGGGAGGGGCCAGGGGTGGAGCTACAATGTTATCTAAAGCTCTACAGAGGAATACTAAACTGAGGTGAGGGGGAGGGGCCAGGGGCGGACCCACGATGTTATCTAAAGCTCTACAGATGAATACTAAACTGAGGTGAGGTACTTGTTCACCTGTCCACTCATCCACATGTTCACTTGTCCACATGCCCATTTGTCCACATGCCCACCTGTCCACTCATCCACATGCCCATTTGTCCACATGCCCATCTGTCTACTCGTCCACATGCCCATTTGTCCACATGCCCACCTGTCCACTCATCCACATGCCCATTTGTCCACATGCCCACCTGTCCACTCATCTATATGCCCACCTGTCCACTCGTCCATATGCCCATTTGTCCACATGCCCACCTGTCCACTCATCCACATGCCCATCTGTCTACTCGTCCACATGCCCACCTGTCCACTCGTCCATATGCCCATTTGTCCACATGCCCACCTGTCCACTCATCTATATGCCCACCTGTCCACTCGTCCATATGCCCATTTGTCCACATGCCCACCTGTCCACTCATCCACATGCCCATCTGTCTACTCGTCCACATGCCCACCTGTCCACTCGTCCATATGCCCATTTGTCCACATGCCCACCTGTCCACTCATCCACATGCCCATCTGTCTACTCGTCCACATGCCCATCTGTCTACTCGTCCACATGCCCACCTGTCCACTCATCCACATGCCCATCTGTCTACTTGTCCACATGCCCATTTGTCCACATGCCCACCTGTCCACTCATCTATATGCCCATCTGTCTACTCGTCCATATGCCCACCTGTCCACTCGTCCATATGCCCATTTGTCCACATGCCCACCTGTCCACTCATCTATATGCCCACCTGTCCACTCGTCCACATGCCCATTTGTCCACATGCCCACCTGTCCACTCATCCACATGCCCATCTGTCTACTCGTCCACATGCCCACCTGTCCACTCATTCACATGCCCATTTGTCCACATGCCCATCTGTCTACTCGTCCACATGCCCATTTGTCCACATGCCCACCTGTCCACTCATCCACATTGCCCATTTGTCCACATGCCCACCTGTCCACTCATCTATATGCCCACCTGTCCACTCGTCCATATGCCCATTTGTCCACATGCCCACCTGTCCACTCATCCACATGCCCATCTGTCTACTCGTCCACATGCCCATTTGTCCACATGCCCACCTGTCCACTCGTCCATATGCCCATTTGTCCACATGCCCACCTGTCCACTCATCCACATGCCCATCTGTCCACATGCCCACCTGTCCACTCATCTATATGCCCACCTGTCCACTCATCCACATGCCCATCTGTCTACTCGTCCACATGCCCACCTGTCCACTCATCCACATGCCCATTTGTCCACATGCCCACCTGTCCACTCATCCACATGCCCATTTGTCCACATGCCCATCTGTCTACTCGTCCACATGCCCATTTGTCCACATGCCCACCTGTCCACTCATCCACATGCCCATTTGTCCACATGCCCACCTGTCCACTCATCTATATGCCCACCTGTCCACTCGTCCACATGCCCATTTGTCCACATGCCCACCTGTCCACTCATCTATATGCCCACCTGTCCACTCGTCCACATGCCCATTTGTCCACATGCCCACCTGTCCACTCATCCATATGCCCATCTGTCTACTCGTCCACATGCCCACCTGTCTACTCATCCACATGCCCATTTGTCCACATGCCCATCTGTCTACTCGTCCACATGCCCATTTGTCCACATGCCCACCTGTCCACTCATCCACATGCCCATTTGTCCACATGCCCACCTGTCCACTCATCTATATGCCCACCTGTCCACTCGTCCATATGCCCATTTGTCCACATGCCCACCTGTCCACTCATCCACATGCCCATTTGTCCACATGCCCACCTGTCCACTCGTCCATATGCCCATTTGTCCACATGCCCACCTGTCCACTCATCCACATGCCCATCTGTCTACTCGTCCACATGCCCATTTGTCCACATGCCCACCTGTCCACTCATCCATATGCCCACCTGTCCACTCGTCCACATGCCCATTTGTCCACATGCCCACCTGTCCACTCATCCACATGCCCATCTGTCTACTCGTCCACATGCCCATTTGTCCACATGCCCACCTGTCCACTCATCTATATGCCCATCTGTCTACTCGTCCACATGACCATTTGTCCACATGCCCACCTGTCCACTCATCTATATGCCCATCTGTCTACTCGTCTACATGCCCATTTGTCCACATGCCCACCTGTCCACTCATCCACATGCCCATTTGTCCACTCGTCCACATGCCCATTTGTCCACTTGTCAACATGCCCGTCTGTCCACCTGTCCACTCATCCACCTCTAACTCAGTGTGTTTTTTTCCAGAACCATCATCTGGGATCGTAACGGTGTCAGTGCTCAAGGTTTACAGGATGTGGCTGCTGCGCTGGAGAAGTGAGTGTCAACCTCAGGGGTTTACCACCCACTGAAGCAGGGGGTCACAGATGGTCCTGAATCTCTGATGCATCCACTTTAACCCTTAGCTCAGCCCCCTCAGGAGATTTTTTTCCTACTTTTATTTTTAATTCCAACATCTTAGCAAACATCCAATATTTTAACCTTTAATTATGAGTGATTTATTTTTA